>VZSF01004096.1:294803-483654 GCA_013398295.1 Chionis minor | reverse complement strand
GAGGAGGCGGGGGGGGGGAGGGACACCCACGGGGGTGACGGGCCGCGGCGGGGGCCGGGTTTAGGGCAGCGAGCCCCCCTGTCCCGGGGAAGGGGGCGGATGGAGACCGCCCCAGCCGGAGCCGTCTGTGGAGCGGGAGTTACGAACGCGGGGCCGGGGAGGCGGCGGCCGGGCCGGGGCGAGCCTTCTCTCACCGGGGCTCGGCCGAGCCGCCGCAGCGGCGCTCGGGAGGGAAAAAGCGGCTTTTAAAACGGCCCCGTGCCCCGGCAGTGCTCTCCCCGCCGCGCAGGACGGGCGGCCCCCGGGGTTTGGCCCGTTTCTGGCGCGGGGAAGGGGGGATGCCTCCGTGCGTGCGTAGGGCGCATCTTCAGCGCGCATCTTCAGCGCTCCGGCGGTGCGTGTTGGGGTGGGAAAAGTCAGGAGAGTAATTTATATCCCCGTTTTTGGGAGCAAAAGTGGAGTTTCGACAGCTCCGGGTGGGTCGCAGCTTAATAACTGGTGCGGCTGTGCTGGGAAGGGAGCAGCGTTCCGGGGAAGCCAGTGAAGATCGCCCCCCCCCCCCCCCCCCCGAGTGGCAGCGCTGTAGTTGGAAGTGAAAAAAGTTAACACGTCGGACAAAGGCTGGTTTTGGGGGTTTTTCTTGTTTTTGTTGGTTTGGTTTTGTTTTGTTATTTTAAAATATACAGCGGGTTTGAAACGTCGTGTCTCTCTGATACGCCTCAGCTGCTACCTGAGTCCCTGTTTATTTTTCAAAGCTCTTTAATGGAAGGGAGCCCCCTCGCAGCCCCCCGTCTTCGGGATTGCATGTACCCGGCAGAAAGTTTCCATTGTTCAGGAACGGGTTTGAAGCCTGTTTGCCAAAAAAGTGACAGGGGAATAAATGGGCTTCGTGGAGGCTGGGGGGTGGGGGCATTACTTTCATACCCCTTTTGGTTAAAGCTATAAATCACACCGGGGGTTGGTTTTGTTTTCAAGAAAGTCCTAATAAAACACCAGATTCTTAGTGTAACTCGTTTGGCTCATTTTTCACAGCCAAAAGAATTGATTTATGGGGCAACATCTCAGTGACTTGGTCAGAGCAGATGAGGTCGGTGTGCGGGAGGAAGCGAGCAGCCCGGGCCGGTCCCAGCGGGGGGAAGCGGCGCAAACGAAGTGTCCCCAGTTCTCCCCGGTTTAGCCTGAAGGACGTCGGGGCGCTGTCACTTCGGGCGGCACGGCTGAGCCCACAGGGTTTCCACCTGCATCTTCAGCCCACGGCTCGGGGTCGGCGATGTGGTCGAGTGGTGCCAAGCCCTTCCCGTGCTCTGAGGCGCCTTTCGCACCTTCAGGTTTTAGGATGCTCCTTGAATTGTAACGCGTGGCGCACCCGCAGGTCCCTCTGGTGATGTCTGCGAGCTCAGCCACGGGTTGGGATTTCCATGGGCTCCGCTGGGAATCCTCAGGACGGGCTCTCTCTCACCGCCCCGTCACCTTTCTCCAAAGCGAAGGTTTCGCTGTCAAACATCCCCCACCTCCCCGGGGTTCCCTTGGGAGCAGGATTCCCTGAGCGGAGGGTTCCCATTAACCTCAACACCCAGCCGTGTGTCCAAGGGTTGTCCCGTGGCTGTGAGCTGCTGGAGGCTGCCACGGGCGGGGGGCTGTGGGGACAGGGGCAGCTCTGCGACGCCGGTGGCTTCTCCCACCGCCGACCACGTGCGCGGGGAAGCGTGAAGCCAGGGTTCCTCGCCCAGCTCTGCGCCGAAGCCAGCGCAGGGACACCCGCTGCCCGTCCGACCCGGGGCGAGGGGGACGGAAGGTTGTGCAAAAGAAACTGTAAAGAATATAAACCTTCAGAGCCAAGTAAAAACACATTTTACTTTTTCAGTCTTTTTGACTTGAATGGTAAAAAGCAAATTCTTTCTCCTAGTCAAATGGGCCATGGGGTATTGGCTCATTACTGAGGGTTGTTGTTCGCTGGGCTTTGCATTTACAGTCTAAGGCCTTATTTTCCATAAAGGGGCTTGGAAGGATTTTTCCCCAGTGATCTAATTCTCCACACGGGGCTGTGAAGGCTATAACAGCTACTGCTTTGTGCCTATACTCAGCTACATAAAACACACATTGAAGGGAGGCATTCTCGAGGTATGTGTATGTTTGCTAATATGAATACTCGCTATTAGCGGAGGTGGAGGGGGTGCAGGTTTTAACATCTCCGCAGGGAGGTGTTCGGCTGTTGGCAGGAAGGAGGCAGATGGCGGGGCTGTTGCTGAATAGAAGCTAAACTAAAAACACCAGGGGCCTCATCTGGGCTGAGTTTCTCTTCTCTCCCTTTCTCGGGGCTGCTGCAGGAAGAACAATGTCAAATTTCCCCCACTCCCTTTTTTTTTTTTTTTTTTATGAATGAAAGTAGAGAGGCGAGGCAGGATTGAATGTGTATGTCATTCAGGGGCTATGACAGAGATGATTAGGGAGGTCAGTGAACTCCTTTGCAGCCTTGAGCATGCGGTCACTCTATTCAGCAGCCACAGAATAGACACCAATATAAAAAAGCCCGTCCAATTTGCATTAGTATTCAGATAAAGATATTACTTGGTACGATTTGTGAATGTCAAGTAATGCTGACTGTTTTCTTCGAGAGCAGACCAACTGAAACGGTAGCGCTTTGCTTTTAAAAACTTCTGATAACCAGCCTGTCTCCTGTAGCTGGTTTGTCTGTGTCTGTCTGCGCCCGGTGTACGTGAAAAAGCGGATTTCTGGGCTGCTTAGGGTTTGTAAGGCACTAGTTAGCTGCTAAAGCTGTCTGCGTGCATTGAAAGAGTTGTATAGAGAGAGCTGCTAAGGTTTGAGTAGGTTTGTGCAGGAAGGGGCGAGCTCTCCCAACCTGTCAGGAGCAAGAACCGAAGTTTCCTTGTGCAGCACTGGAGTCAAATTGTCACCCAGAGCTACTGCACAGGCAGTTTGCACGCCAGAAGAATGGAAGAGAGGTGTTTGGGGATTTCGCTTGAGCAGGAGGGCATGTACCCGTTCCTGTGACTTTTCTGCATGCAAAGAACTGGCGAAGCACTGGCTGAGGTGGTTTTTCTTCACGCAGCTGATGGCAGCCAGGCTACTGTAGCTTTTCGGCGTGTGCCCAGCGGAGGGTCCAAGGTGCTTTGCCTGGCTTCGTGTATCTGAGCGTTTCAAAGTTCACCCTGAAATTATAAAGGTATTGAAGTGAGTGCCAAATGGCACCGACCATTCCTGGAGCCGGCCTTGGGATTTACGTGTAAAAACTCTCGAAAGAGTCCCTTATTATATTTATGTTGTTGCCTACTTTGTGCCCGAGACCAGTAATCCTTTCGATTCAGTGAGCAGCTATGAGCGATACAGTTTTAAGATTAAAAGTTTATCTGCTTGTTCTGATTAACAGTAGGAGCTAAAAGAGCTAATTAAGTCTTTAATGTTGAGACTAGGATATTTTGCTGAGCAGTAAAATACGAGGGCACAAGTAAAGGATGATGAAATATCTTTTTTTTTAAAAAAAAAATAATCTATTTCTTACTTAGCAAATAGCAAACTAGAAAGTGTTTCAGTGAAGAGACAGACTACTAATGTATTCGATACTAGCTGTATAACATCACGTCTTCTACGCGTATTGACAACGGTCTCTCCAATTAAACTCAAGGGTTTTTTTAATTAAGGCTTTATTAACAACCACTGAGTAGGGAACGTGATGAAAGTAAATCTGAAAATTGTGTAGTGAAGTGTTGATCTGCTAATTAAATCATGCAATTAAAGTAAGCCACTCTGACTGGCATGTTAACTTTTACGACTCCCTCCGACAAATCTTCAGCGCCGTTCGGGAAAGCGTACCTGTCCAGAAGCCTGCCTGGGCATGGTTTATGAAGTTAGGTGGACACTAAAGAAGTCTTGATTGCTGTGTCTCTGCTACGTCAGGAGTGTTTCCATCAAGTGCCTGCACAAAGCTGAAATTTTGCTAGGGGAGGGATTTTTTTCCCACTATATAAAGCTGAGAAGCAAAATTTTTCCTCTGAAGTATGGCTAATAAAAGTGAACTTTGATATCCAACTGTACGCTTAGAAAGCCGTCCTTCCTGAAAACTTACTGTGTACGTCTGCTATTTCAGTTAGACACCCTGAAAGATAGGGATTAACCCCAGTTTCTGAGCAGTTAATAAAATTTCCATTTTACCAAAAGCATTTGACCAACATGTTTCTGACAGTGATGTGTCAGCTGGCAAACAGCTCTGTGACTGAAAGCATTAACTAAATGTTAATTTCAGCTAAGGTTAGGCCTGTTGCTAGGTTTTTCTGGCTTGGTCATTGAAGTGTGTAGGATCCAGTGGAGGAGCCTGGGCCTGAGGCTTCCGAATAGGTGGAGAAGTAGCTGAAGTACCTGTGCTCTCCTCACAGTTTAGCTTTGCACAGTTTTTAGGGTACGTGGAGTAGAACTAACAGGAATGTTACAAATTCAGATATTTGTACTAAAGATACAGGTGAAATTCCCTCCCCAACTGGAAGACTTTTCCCCAGCTAAGCTGGACCTGATGCACAGACAGTCAATTAAACCGACTTCTTTTTTTATTCTGTTTCCCTGTTTGAATAGACTTTTCTCTTTTTCCTAGTGTGCTACGTGCTTGTAACTTTCTCTGTGTCCTGGGAATTTGTCTGCCTCTGTGTACCTGGTTTTTTTTCTGACCCTTAAAAAAAACCCCACAGACACTTGAAATCGCCTACTGACTCAGCACCCCCAAGCCATTCGATAGCACAGTTTGATGGAGCTGTTTCAGTGTTTGCTGTTTCATCTTCTTTAATGCTGGTTAGTTTATAAACTTTATTCTCCCCCACATGCCAGAGAGGATGGTGGCTTGGTAAAAATTTGCCATACATCCTTTTTTTTTTTTTTTTCTTTCCTGGCACTGTGGTTCAGCAGAGCTGTTCATGGTATGTGAAAGGAAGCAGTCTGGACTCTTACGAGGATTAAATCTGATAGCACCCCCTATGCAAACTCCCAAGTTAAAACCATGTCTGAAGACATGTATGATGCCAAAAGCACCTTAAAATACCTGATTACGCTCTGACTTTTTTTCTCTTGGCCTCCTGCATAGCTTATCCATGTACTGTTTGCTGCTCTTTTGGCTGATTATCTGGTGATCTTGTCAAAAAAAAAAAAAAAAGTACTTTTTCTCTGAAGTAGAGCTGACTGTCCTGGTGCCCCCTTTATGATATGCTTGCAGCTGAGGTTGCCAAGTGTCGTACATATGATTTAAAGCCCTGGATGTGTGAAGAAGGGCTTTTATTCCTGCGGTGAATGCGGTATTCCTGGTGTGCTTACCCCTAAAGTACCTGTTCCTTGGCTTGAATGACCAGGAAGTTTCTGTAATATCAAAAGCAAACAAGAACTGTGTGATATGAGCTGAGTAAAACCTTTGGTAAACTTAGTAGTTAAAATGTGAAAGGTAATCAGAAGTAAACCTGCCCTGTTATTCTGATAGGCTATCTGGGGGGTTGTCACGTTCAGGCAGACAGGGACTAGCCAGGTACTTAAATTCTTTTTGTGTGTGTGTGTGGTGTGATACTCAGGGGCTATGCAATGTAGCAAAGCTTTTTTTTCTTAAGAATAGCAGCACAGTCAAGTAAAAAAATGTTTCTCCAGGAACTGCTTCAGTTTCATATGTATTCACCTAAAAAAGGTGTGGTATTTATTGCAGGGGGGGGAAGGTAGGTCTTGTGTGCTGGCCTTGCTTTCTCAAATCCAGAAAGCAGGGGAAGATAAAGAGTTGGTTAGATAAAAAGGTTATATTAAAACTTGGAAGCGGATTTCTTTATCAAGCAGAAGTGTATGCAAAACAATTACCATGTGCTTACACGTTTAGCATCTGTGAGATTTTGGGGCTATGCCATTTCTGCAGGTTGCGAGGGGTTAAAAGTATTAATGACTCAGAAGTGAGAAGGGTTCCAAGTTTTCGGGTGAAGAAAGGACGCAGTCTAGGATCGCTCTCTGTGAGCAAGCGAAGCTCCGCAGGCTGCGGTGTGTGCTGAAGGCACTCTTCCCTGGGAATGCCGTGCCATGAGGACCCCAGCATCGGTGTTTGCACCCAGGGCTTGTGCTGTGAGCTATTGAACTGTCTGCAGATGTCGAGCTGACACACGGCAGTGTGTTGGCTTGGCGTTTTTTCCCCTCTTTTCTTTTTCATCCAAGGAGCCAAACCATTGCTACATCCCTTAATTTGAGTATAAAGTTTTCAGGGAAAGGAAGTAACAGGCGATTGCAGTGCACCATGGCATGTCTAAGACTCACAAGCGTGGCTTTCCAGCTCCTGCTGTTTGATATCTGATGAAAGTATTTGTCAGTTTATCTTCATTTAATGCTTTTGCCCTCAGAAGTGGAGTGTTTTGTAGTTGTGCCTTTATTGCACTAAACTACCTTGTGCTGTTCACAAGGAATCTCACGAAAGTATTGCAGCTGATGTAGTTGAAGTCTTTGGAGATCAGATCACTGCTAGGTTATAAGGATTGGGCTGGTACCCAGTGGTAAAGGAGTAAAATGGAGTTGAAGTGTTTTGGAGTTGGCCTGAAGTGAGTTGGATGTAGGGGAGTCAGCAAAAGAGCTGGGTATTGCTTAGGGGCCAAACCTTGTGGTGGTTATGCGGTGCGTAGGTGAGCTCTTGCTGATGCCAAGAGAGAGGAGCGAGGCAAAGTAACAGGCAAGAAGTGGAGAACTTGGCTGTCCTAGACCTCCACAGAGGGTGCTGAGGATGAGAGCCTCTCTGAGGCTGCTCTTGGGTGCAGGTGGCACCTAGCGGGTGCAGGTGTGGTCCCTGTAGCAGGACCCACCTCCCAGGAGCCATCCGATCCCCTGTGTTGCTGTTGGTGGCTCTGCAGGGGCACTTACTGGTTGGTGGGTTTCAGCATGGGGAGGGACAGAGGAGAGCATGGGAAGCCCTGAAGGTGTTCCTGCTCTGGGCCCCACAGGGTAAAGTGCATCACCCCAATCCACCCCAGGACTGACGACTCATCCCCTCTTATTCACTCCCCTTGGGAGTGAATAAGCATTTGTGAAGGCTTTTCTTTTGAGCTACGGGAGATGTTCCTGGATCCAAATGATGAGACCAGCCTTTATCAACCTTACGCTTTCCCTGTCAAAAAACTGAAAAGCTCCCAAGAACTGGATTTTTGATTTGACTTTGATGCTTGGCAGAGCTTGTAAAGATCCTTCAGGGCAAGTTTGGCTCCTGGTTTGGAGGGTTGTTGCTTTGTTTGGGAGCTTTGCTGGTCTTTGCTGCTTGTAGTCCTGTAAAAATAATAATGAGGTCCTGATCTTGCGCCTATTGAATCCTAAGCAAAAAAGCCCCCATTGATTTCCAAGGGAGCAGGCTGAAGCCCTTCACAGATCGTGGTGGGAGCAGCTATTTAGCATAAGCAGGGATTGTTTGGCAAGTTTTCTAATGACCCAAACATTTTAACAAGCAGAGGAAACTCGGCGGGTAAAAAGGCTTCCCAGTTTGGGGGTGGGGAGATGCCCGGCACTGCTTCATGGGGGCGATCCCTGGTGCCGGCTCTCTGTGACCTCCTGTTCCTCTCAACCTGCTGTAATGCAGACCTTTGCTTCTTCCATCTCGGTTTTTATAACCAGTTCTGATAAGAGCCAGCAGCAGCGTCGCAGCCCAAAAGTGAGCGCGGGATGCCACGGTAACGGCCGCTGCCCGGGTCTCCCGCGACTCCGGTGCGAGTCCCACGTGGAGCCCGGGCACAGCGCTGGCCACCATCCCCTCACACCCCATCCTTGTTGCCATCGTATCAGTGTCGGCCGGCATTAGCCCCCAGCGCCGTGATCCGTGAGGCGCACAATGCACCAGGGAGAGTGTTAATAATCCCCCGCGGGGGTCCGCAGGCAATCTGGGGGCGAGCTGGTCCTGCCCACGGACGGGACAGGGACGCCAAGCTCCGGGACCGCTTGCATGGGGACAGGAGCTGGCCGAGGAGCTTTCCCGGTGCTTCACAGGCAGCCAGAGCAGGAGGAAAAAAGTTTGCTCAGAGGGTTTGGTTTTTGGTTTGGGTTCCCCCCCCTCCAACATCCCCCCTTTCACGTGCGAGACTCAAGCACAAGAAATTTCCTCCCAGCAAAATATTTCAGCAGCTTGTTTGGAGACCGTTGGACTTGAACTAACCTGTGATTGGATTTTTGTTTTAAAAATTTTTTTTGACTTCTCTATGTAGATTCCTGCAGGCGAGCGTTGCGTTTCTAGCCGGTAGCAGGATCTGTGCAAGATGAGAGTGCCGATTCCCTGAGATGTGCTTGGGGAGATGGGGGTATCGGGGCTAAAAGTGAAGAGGAAAAACCAGTTGCAATGGGAAGATTAGGGAGTTAGAGTGTGCCCTGACAACTAGCATGTGCAACCAAAGATAAATCCTCCATGAGCCTGTCTTTAATTAAAAGAATGATTGGAATTAGGCATAGTACCATCTCTCCTGATCTGTATCATGTGTATCTGTACGAATAAAGCATTTTTGGGGAGGGAGAAGGGAAAAACACCAGATTTTAATCTTCCTTTGCTAGCCAATATGTCTGCCTTTTGAAAGGGCATATTTCTCCCTGTCTTAGAGTACCCAGGCTTGTTGACAGTAAACAACTGTCACTTGGCAGTTTATGAAAGAAGGGGAATGTTTAAGAAAACATGTCCAGTTTAAATAGTTGCGTTAATAGGCTGGGGATTCATGCAGAAGTGGGGGGGGGGGGGGTGAGCTGGTAAAATTGAGGTGCATAAATTAGCTGGTATTTACTGCGCAAGAGACGAGCTGCGAGAAAATGCAGTTGCGGGGGAAAAAAAAATCAAAAATACATTAATTTTTACAGCCGGTGTGTTACGTTTTTTAAATGTTTTTTTTTTTTTAATAGGGAAAACTCAGAAAGCCTCTCACTTGCAGCATGCGGTGGGTTGGGCCCTGGGAGGCCCCTGGGTGGGACGAGCTGCGGGGCTGGGAGCCCAGCGTTCCTGCTGACTGGCCCCAACGCTGCTTCACGCTCCATGGGCAGCACTTAGGCCTTGGAGCCGCCCTGACGCGTCCTTAGCCTTTGCTTCGCAGGGCTGATCCTGATTCTACTCTTGGAAGAGGAGACTGCAAGGAAACTCTGCCTCCTAATTTGCGAATTGATTAATTGCAGGAAGGGGGGTGGGGGGGTGGAAGAAGTAAGAAACGGCAGATGGTGTCCTCTCTGCATCCTTGCCCAAAGTTGCTACAAATCCATCACCCACCTTCTTCCGAGTTAAACACTCGTGAACGTAGTGAGTGATGAGCAAGTGTAAAGTGTTTATTCCAGCTCGGCCCGAAGGCATCAGTGTCAAAAGTGTAATGCGTGAGGGCCTGGTGTCAGACACTTAAAATCTGTAATTAAGCAGAAAAATGAGCTTCAGGCTTTCCAGGCTCTTGCTTTCCCTGGCTTAAGAACAAGAGCATAAGCTGCTGTTGGGGGGTGCTGATATTAGCCTTGGAGATACTGGGTAAAGCCACCGTCCTGCACCTCCAGCTCCCATCCTAGTTGGGATACAATATAAATACAGGAAGTACTGTGGCATTTAAATAAATACAGTGTCGATAACTGTGTTACAGATACTTAACCTTTCTTTCAGCCTTGGGTATCTCGGAAGGGACCATCGTGACAAAATGGCACCTTCTCTTGCCCTTGTCTCGGGTAGAGCAGAGGGCGCTGCAGAAGCAAGTGGGAACCCCCAGGGTATGGACACAAGAGGTCACACTTAATTCTCTTTTGGCCGGTGGTTCGATTAGTATTGCCATTATTTGGACAAGGAGGCAAAGGAAACCCAAACCTGAAACCTGCTGCCACAGAAATGCTTTGAAATCTGCCCAGACAAAAAGGAGAGTAACTCCTAGAAAGTGTTTATTGAGTTGTACTGGGACTCCCACCTGTGTATTATTTAGTGAAGGAATGAGATTTCTGCCCCATTTTTATGTGTAGGCATCTCAGGATGCTGGCATCTTGGGATTTGAGAAAGCAGTGTGCTTCTCTGTCGGAAAAGTCTTTGTGGAAGGGATGGGAACCACGGAGGTGGGTGGGAGCACAGCAGGGGTTCTCCTTTGGCCCATCGCCCTTCGTGCAGGGGCAAAAAAAGGCAGGTTTGCACCCGCTGCTCCGGTTTTGGTGGTGGGTCGCTGGCTGCCTGTGCTGGATCTGGTGACCCCACGCAATGTAAATCCTCCTGTGAGGAGCTGTCTGCACGCTCTGAACGAGGTCATCTTGTGGCTGGAATGTGTTAGTCCTGGCAAAAAGAGCCTGAAACCTCCTCAGTTGCTTCCAAAATTCACGTAGATGTTTGAAGTGAAGGTTTTCTCCCCCTCTGCCCCCCTCTTCCCAGTGCATAGCAAATGAGGTGTGGATAAACAGCGCAGTCTTTGCAGGAATAACTTCACCCGGTGCTCGAGCCTGGCCGTTTATGGGATGAGAAGGAGCAATTGGAGGAGCAATGTGTGGTGTCTTGGGGCAGGGAGGAAAGGAGATGACCCTGAATTACCTGCCAGCCCTCAGAAAGGGAGTGGAGGGGCCAGGTGCCAGGTTTGGGTCACTCAGAACCTGGTCTCACTGCTGTGGGCAGCTGTTGCTCCACATATGGGTGTATACATCAACGTGGATAAATAGGTATAAATATTTGGGGAGGCTGTCCAACTTCATATCTTTGCCAGTGGTTGGTAGGAGGTGGTGGTTCATCCACCCATCCCACCCAAGGGAAGCGTAGCTGAAGCTTAGCATCGGTGTCTGACTTTCAGACAAATCCAGCCCTTGGGTCTCAGCTGGGCTCAGTTTTTATCATCCACATTTTCCATCTGCTGGAGAGAAGTGCCTGTTTTCTTTCTCCCTTGGCTTCCCTGTTGCAGTGACCATCCCTGCTGTCGCAACAGCATCCATCTCGCTCAGACGCTTGAGTGCTCGGTTGCAGAGAAAAGGAGGTTTTAGAAGTGTATCTGATGCTCGTTTGCAGAGAAAAGGAGGTTTTAGAAGTGTATCTGATGCTCGTTTGCAGAGAAAAGGAGGTTTTAGAAGTGTATCTGATGGGGGAAGGAAGGGAAAAGCTGGGAAAATCAGACTATGGAGGGTGGGGCAGGTGTCCAAAATTGCCTGTGGAAGGTCCGTGGCTTGTGCAGGTTGGACCGGCCATGTCCTGCTGCAGGACACTGCAAACTGTGCAGAGGGTCTGCATTTCCTTACGGCAGCATTAAAATAGCGTTTATGGAGGTGTCTAACCTGCTTCTGGCATTACTAGAGCTAAATGTAGTACAGTTTGTAGAAGATGATTTTTTGGGGGCATTAAAACTGCTTGGAGGGAGTGGGAACCAAGACACGCATGACTTCCTTGAACTCTTTCTTAATTTATTACGTGCAGTACAAACTCTGCTGTAATAGATACGGTTGCAGGAGACCATTAAAAGGTCCGTTCTGGTGAACCTGATGCCCTGCTGTTGCTGCTGGAAATGATAAACCGCTGCGTTTGGGTTGGATGGTATGTGATGCCCTGTGTGTGTGCGCGTATGCATGGAAGCCGGTAAGTCCTGCTAATTTAGGGTTTGTTTTCCAAGTCTGTTTTCTATAACTCGGTAGACTTAATACAAATAAAGAACGGACCAAGTTTCCTGTGAGAAGCGCGGAACAAACGCTAAGCGTGGGATTTGAATGCAGAAAGGTGAAAACACAAATGTATACAGAAACTGCGAGTCAAACAAGCTGAAAAAATATTGTAAGGTTGATTTAACAGAGCAGTGAACTCAAAGCTGTCTAATCCCTTTAGCAGCCTTCTTTAAAGAGGAGAAATAAAAGAATTTTTGACATCTACTTTTCTTTTGCCATATCTCTCAACTCTTTCTAATAATGCTGAAGTGTAAGAGTTGAGTTTAGCACAAGGACAGAGTGTTGCAGCTTTAGTTAGATGTGCTTTCTAAATAAGAAAACCTTCGTTTGTCATTCGTGACTTTAGATTAAAGTGGATCAGGCTTCCCGAAAGGAGATTACAGTTAAACTTGCCCAACTTGGGTACCTGGCACCTAAATCTTGCTTGAGGCCCTGAAATAACAGGCTTGGTTTTGAAAGATGCTGAGCCAGGTCAGGCTCTGCATTTAAATCACTTAAGCACTCTTAAAACCTGGCTATTCATTTTGATGCCTAGATATGGATTTCTGGGCTTAATCACCGACCTTTGTATTTCAAATGTTTGGCCTTTGTTTTCTTTACTAAGTATGCAGACAGTGGCCCCCATTTTTTTTTTTCCTTTTACACAGCTGAAAATAGCTAGCAGAGAAGACCTGAAGTCCTGCATCTTATTACAGAGAAATAGGAATCTTTGAAAAATACTATTTTATGTAACTCAAGGGAAACTTGTGAAAAGGGGAATATTTACTTATTTTCATTGACGTGAACATGATCCGTCATATATCTAAAACCCACAATCAGTTGGAAAAAAACCCACCCAAACTACCCTAAACCTTTGCCCTCTCTTAATCCGTGTACAAGAGGGTTTTTTTTTTTTCAGATGTGCTTTTTTCCCTCCCTGAAATAGAGGCAATTGATAGGCTCATAAACAAATACCAAACATTAAGTCCTAATCTCCATATAGAGGAGCCTGACCCTTTTTATGGAGAGAGAGGGTAGAGGGAGGAAACGGGGCCAGGAGTTTGAGGTTTAATGCTTATTAAAGTTTTAGTGGGTGGGAAAATGCAATCAATAAATTTTGTTTAATGCCTCGAAACTGGTGTTAGTTTTCACTAGCTACACTGGAGAGTAGTTTTCATTTTGAAACTAGGACACTCGTAGTTGGAATGACAATTAATGTGGAGTGAATATGGTCCCAGTTGGAAGCCGATTTTTTGAATAGCATGAAAACTCCCCCCACCTCCCCGCCTTGGCTCCGGAGTGGGGTAGCTTCCGTTTTTAATTAGCGAACCAGGCAAAATTTAGCTCATTGTGTCTTTCTGCTCCTTTGGCCCAGTGGATAGCTTGGATTTCTCCATCTTGCTGTCATGAGGCTGTTCTTTTTTTTTTTTTTTTTTTTCCCCCTTAAGTTTTGGTGCGGGGAGGAAGCGGGGGGGCTTCAGGATACTTAGGATTAAAGTCATTGTTCTGGGGTATTTGCAGCCAGCTGCCTGCATTAAATGAAGATTAGAGGAGCACACATTAAAAGTGTGAGGGAAATGCAGAGGAGCTGGGATTTGGGAGCTGCATAGCTGTGAACCGAAGGGGAAAGGTTGGGCCTTTATGGCAAATTTTTCCTGATGCCATGTGATCTCAAAGCTCACTTCAGAATAGCATCGTCAGTACCAGAAAAGCATCGTAACTACCAGAAAAGAATCACAAGTAACTGCCAGGGCCAGGCCTGCCTGGGAACTGTGAGGGGACCATGAATCTCTGCATCCCAAAAAAGTTCCTCTGAGGTAAAGCTAAACGCTTTTGGGCCTGGTGAAATGAGGTATTGTTTAAAAAATTCATCCACAAGAGCAGTTGTGGTGGCGGTGAACGTTTTGCTAGAATTCACTAAATAGCTGAAAACCCACCCTGCAGGTCGAGGACTCCAAAAGTAATGAATTTTTGAAGGATTTGAGGAAGGAAATGAGGGTGTAGAGGAGCAGCCCAGGAAAAGTAACTCGGAATAATTGTTCAGCAATGCAAGGTTACTCTTTTAAGGATTTAGTAAGGCAGTTTAAAAATATTTCCAAAGATGGAGATTCTTGCCTTCTGTTATGCATTGTGGAGCACTCATTTGTGTAATCTGTAGATCTTGTTGCAAACTTTGCTAATTGCTTGGTGTGTGTCGCCTACAAAGCCCCACCAGGTAGCGTGGTCCAGCAAAGCAGGAGATATGGCATGGAGTGCTGATGCTTAAAGAACATAGGTTTGCTCAGGGCATTCATGCTTTGGCAGGACTTAGTCCTTCTCTGATGGAGGCTGGGGACAAGCTTTGCTCAGTCTGTTGGGATGCTGGGAAGCCTCAGTTTTCCATAGCTGCCTCCACTGGCTTTGGGAAGGGGTTGTGGTGGTTGCTTGCTTGCTGCAATGATGAGGATTTTTTGGGCTTCTTCAGGCATGAGAAGCAGGAATGTAAAAACATTAGCTGTTTTGTGGTGGGATTTCTCCACCAAGATCAAGCTGGGCTGCCCCTGCTGTGCTGTGCAGAAGCTGGGGCCAAGTTGGCCACCATTCTTCAGAGGCAGACACCAAGAGGATGGTAGCCCCATCAGCCCAGTGTCTTCTGCTCCACTTAAGATCAGCCCAACAGGTGTTTTGTCACTCTGCCTTGAGCAGGGAGAGGTCTGGCTTGGCTGCTTCTGGCCACCACGGTCTGGTGAGGTGGGCTGTGTGACGTGTGGGCAAACCAGCTGCAAGGATGCACTCACCCTTGTGCCAGGCTGGGACTGGTGTCATCCCCAGCCCACGCGCGTGGGCTGCTGAGATCTGATAGAGCTCATTGCTGCTGTCCTCCTTGAGTAAAGCACAGAGGCTTTGGCATCTGGGAGAGCAGGAGGTCCTTGAAGTGGTTCAGCATGAGCCAGGAGTTCCCACAGGACACATGGAGGAGCACAGCCTTGGTATCCCCATGCTGCCAGGTCTTCGTTCTGCTGCTTCTGTCTTTAGGGACCATAGGACATTTCATATCAGCTCTTTTATTTCTGTTAACAAAACAAACAAACAAAAAAAACCCCACAACCCCCCCAAAAAGGAGTGCAGAACTGTGAGATAAATAGATACAGGTGGTGGTTTTGAGTGGGGCACCAAAGAGAGTGTTTGATTGCACAGCGTGGCCAAATTTTGAGGAAAATCCAGTCACTGCCTGTTCCTTTAAGCCAGCAGAGCCCTAGCTGAAGGCTGTCTTTGGGACAGGCTCTGCACTCTCAGCAGCAACCAAAGCTTTGTGTCTCTTGGGTTTTGCATTCCCATTCTCCTTAGGTGTAGCCAGGAGACCCCTTTGATTTTTGTGGGCTTTTTTTCCTCCTCAAGGCTTTCCAAGTGCCACAGGGAAATCCTCCGGGCCAAAGTGGTTTTGTTACTATTTTAGCTTTGTGACGATTTATTTCTTCTTCTAACTCCCAGCATCTGAATTGGGTGATTTGAGAAAACAGTCCATTAAAAGGAGGATACTGTAGAGTCCTGATGAATCCTGTTTTCTACTTGGCCGGTGGAACAGAAAGCTAATTGCCAGTAGTAAATCCATTCAAAGGAGGGCTGGAGGGAGGGGGAAAAGCTAATATTCCTCCTTGAATGCCATTTAATCTCTGAAACCTTTCATGCAGATGTAAATTAGGATTTGCACAACAGAGTCAACAGTTGCTCCGTAGATAAGGCAGATTTGCAACATCTGCTTTTCCATTTGAGAAGCTCTTCCAAAGTCGCTGTCGGGGATAGCCAAACTAAACACTAGAGATTTTTTTTTTCTTTCCATAATCTCTTGTTTATGAAGAAAGCTGCATATGACAGAACTAAACCTGGTTATCATTCTGCTAATTCTCTAGGAAAAAAGTTTGCTTTCCTCCTAACACAGATTTAAAAAAAAAACCCATGGGAATTTTTTTACCGTGGGTGGTAATACAGTGCAGCACACTTGTTAACATCTTTGGAAGAAACGTGATCTGGTAACAATTGCATAGGTCACTGTGGTGGTAGTACAGTATAAACAGTTTACCTTGCATTTTTATTAGGAAAACTGTTTTAAGCTTTTCCAGGAGAAAAGCACACCCCCCACCCAAGCAAACATGCGAAATAAGTGAAAGATAAAATGGCACCTTCAAATGATGGAGACAAACCCTTTTCAGACATGATTTCCTAAAGGCATGTTTCTCGATCACAGTTTAGGCTTTTACAGAAACAACCAGATCTTTCTAGTTTTGCTGAGGTTTGAGCCCCACTGAGCAGAGTGAGATAACCCAGCTGAACACCACCGTGGGAAATGATGGTGCTCCAGCAGAGCATCCCGTGCTGTTGTGATTGCCAGAGCCCCTTCTTCTTGGGATGGCTGCAGCCTGGTATTGGGAAATGTGCTCTGAGTGGGGTCTTGGCCTTGGGGCAGAAAAGGACAGGAAGAGAGAGGACAGGATATATATTTTATATAATACTTTTTATTGTGTGTATATAAAATACTGTATCTAGTACCATATACTTAAAATACTATCTATAATATTATGTATGTATATAGGTAGGTATAGGTGTATATATAAATATAAATATATTTAATATTATATAAAAAAAACAGATAAAACTTTTATTTTATATGTTCCATTTTGCCGTGCCAGGCTGGCGATGTACCCTTTGGAGTGGCAGAGCTGTGGGCAGGCAGGGATGTTCTTCCACTGGCACTTCTGTGACTGCTGCAGAAAGGAGAGGAAGCTTTGCCTTGCGTGCAGCACTGCCAAAAATACGTATATTAAAAACACCCCAGCAGCTCCCCACAGTGCTGTGGAGGGTATGTGGTGGCTTTAGGTGAGCTTGCTTTGCTGCGGGGGCCGCTCCCTCGATCTTATCTGCCTTGAGAAGGCAGATACTTGGGGAAACGGGCGATCCCACGATCTTATCGTCCCCACCTCTCACAGGGGCTGGTGCTGGGTGCAGGGCATGGGGCTGGGTCTGTGGTTTTCAGTATTCCTCCGGGGCCCATCTGCCTCTGCGGGGACAGAGGGAACAGGCACATGGCAGGGTGCTCGTGGGGAGGTGGCACTGGGGCCACTCGTCACCCTTCCTGGCTGCTTTTTAAATTAAGGCAGGTCCCAAATGAACAGTCTACAGCAAGAAAAGTGTTTTATTTTCCTTCTGGGCAACAGGGTTTGCTCTTTGCAGTGCAGAAGTCCTAAGGTGAGGTGGGGAAGTGTCCCTGTCCCATGAACAGCCACACAGGTATTGGGAAAAACACTGTTGGGGGGAGAATAATACTAGGGGACCCCATTAACGCTGGGTGGGACACTATTTTAGAGTAAACCAGGGCTAAGCGTGCATAGAGGACATGGTGCTGGTCTGAGTCTGGGGCTAGTCTACGTGCTCTTTGCCATCATGGCCTTGTTCATCCCACTGATGCTAGATGTCTCTGTATCCCTCCATCAGTTAGTCACTGACTTGGTGACTGTGACCATCATCCCCCTGGGAACAGGGTACGAAACTCACCAGGAGAAAGCTCTGGCATGGTTGTCACTGCATGATCCTATAATATATCCCGTCACAATGGATTTGGTGCAATAAAATACATAGGAAAAGAAATGTTTTCGAATCAACCTGCAGAGAGAAGTATGTGGAATGCTGCTATCTTTCTGCCTGTTAATGTGCCAAATACAGCCTGTCCAGCTTGAAAAGGGGAAAATATGATCCACTTAGAAATGAGCTGCTTAGTCCATTCTACCACTGGGCTGTGAAGCAATCCCACAAAGCCTCTCTGGAATTGCCAGAGTTCAAGGTGGGGTGAGGAATATTTTACTGGTGGTTCTTAAGGTCATGTGCCTCGAGCCCTCTGTGGTGGGAGTCCCGGTGGGGCTTTGATGGTATGGTCATGTGTCCTGGCTGCGGGATGCTTGCTGGAGGAGAAAGGTGATGAGGGAGCCATGGACACACCTGAGCAGTCCCTCGGGAGGCTCCCAAATGCTTTGATGTTTAGAAAAGGAGAACCATGAGAAGCTATTCCAGGAGGAAAAACACAGGTGAAGGGAAATAACTGGATGGAGTGTCCTGGAGCCAGGACCCAACACCCTACAAGGTGGTTTGGGGCCCCAGGGCTCCCCTACCCCACCAAGCTTCTGCAGGCAGTGTGGGCTTTCACCACCTGGGAGCAGCCTCCATGCTTTCTGCCATGGCACCTGGAAATAGTCCCTGACACTGAGGAAGGCACCAGCCAGGCTCTAGGTTGGCTTGGAAGTTTTTGGGGGGCCTTAAGGAGCCCAGGAGTACCCCCTCCACCTTCTCTTCCTTTTATGCCTGAAAAATAAATAACTGCATATCCTCCTGCAGTTCTTGAGAGCTGCCTGCGTTAAAACCAAAATGAAACATTTCCAGGCTCAGCCAGAAACAAGTATTGATGTCTAAGAGGAGCAGACATCTGATGGAAATACTGACACACTTAAGCACTTGGAGCTGCAAACCACACAGAAAGTGAATTATTGCTGGGATGAGCCAAGTAGCTACAGAGATGAAGTATCTTATCCTTATAAGTGAATGCATACAAAAGCATTTTAGGATTGCTGGGCCAGCTGCTCCTCATTGTGGAAGGTGCTTCTCAGCTAGTTGCTGCCTTTTTGCTCTTCTGAACAGCTTAAAAATCGCCTTGTTTTCTGTAGCACTTTGCCGCAAGCAGCGATGATGGTGATGCAAGTGCTGATCTCCATCAGAAACGTCTCTTGGTGATTCTCGGCTCATTACTGCTTTGGCTAAACTAATAAACGGTTGAATTTTAGTCATATCTTGGGAGTCCACAATCTAGATTGCCTCTTCCTCTCCAAGAACTCATTAAAGCTGCAAAGGCATTAATCCCTGCTCTGCTGGCAAGTGGTGGAGCAGACTCCTGTAGCTCCTACATGAGTTAACTCCCCAGTAATTTATACCTGTGTCTGCTGTGGATTTTGAAAGGATGCTCTTAATGTCAGTTAGATCCCAAATGGGAGTTTCCTCTGGGAGACTGGGGGGGCATGGACACCTTTGCAACCTGACTGGCAATAGAAGCGCTTTAGGAAAGTTTTAAAGGATGCATTGGAAAGCTGTTTGCCGGCAGGGAGGATGGTTTTCTGAGGACCCAGGACTGAGATCTGGGAGATGCGTGTTCTTAGGCCCAGTGAATGTGAAAACCTCTCTCCCCACAGTGCTGCTTTGCAGTCGGAAGTTCTTTGACTGCCTCAATCAAAGGTGCGTGCCCAGGTGGAAGAAGCAAGCATGTTGGGAAAGCTCGGCACCTGCTCCCCTCTACTGGTTTCCTTGTGATTTAGCAATGGGCGATGGCAGGATGAAGGCAGCCAAACCCTCGCCCAGGTCCCCAGAAGGGCTCAGCCCATCTACGTTAAACCCCTTCCAAGCACAGGCTGCACATACAGCTCCTGCACAGCACTTCATTCGTGCAGCATGGTTGGAGATGTAGACTTCTGCAAGTCAGCCTGATGGCTGGATGCTTGGCCTCAGGAAGGGCAACTTCATGTCTCCTTCATGTTTTGGCGGGGGAGGAACTGTCCTTGCTGAGAAGGTGTTGGAAACAAGAAGGCACTTGCAACTGTAAGGTGGGAAGGAGGTTCTGGGCACCCAGTGGGAGACATGAGCTCTGGTTCCCTGCTTCAAGCTCCAGCTGTTCTCAGCACAGAAGTGAGACTGTCTCCGCTTTCAGATTTACCATCGTATTTGAAAGCTGTACAAGGAATAATAATAGTAAAATTTCGTTCTCCAAGGTGGCAGCTGGGCAAAGTGCTTAAGCACTTAAGTGCACATTTAAGTATTTTGTGGAGGTCTTCAGTTTAGGTCCTGTTTATTTTTTAAGCCATAGGCATATAAACTGAACTTTGAAAAGCTATGTAGAGAAGTGAGATTGAAATCGTTAGTAACATTTTCCTTTTAACTCACCAGTCCATCTTTCCAGATATCGCTGCCAGTCAGTAGGAATAAAGTCACTAGGACTGAACTTCACATTTAACAGGCATTGGGATATCTACTGGAGAGTGAGGGCAGAGGTGCCAAAACAAAGTTGTGAGAAACGAGAGATGATACTTCTTTCTATAGAAGAAGCTTCAGACCCCAGTCATTCTGCTCTGAGTCTAAAGTGAATTTTCTCTTAATTTCAGCATTCCCTGATCATGTTTTATAAAAATAATTTGTTGTTTTCTCATTAACACAGGTTCATTATAGCTTTCAAATTTTTAAATGGCTAAACAGAACATTTTGGCTTGTGATTAGTCTGGGCTTGGTCCTGTTTGGTAGGTTTACGGTATAAAAGCCAAAATATACAAGTCTTCATCATTTGGCAATCAGCTTGGGTAAAAGCATATATTTTGTGTGGTAGAATTGTGCAGCTGTGTGGGGTTTGTTTTCCAGTAGATTAAATTAGCAAGAGCTTCCATTAGAGTCAACAAAGATCAGTACCCAGTCCTGCAAGTGCAAAGCTGTGTACAGGGCTTTTTAATTGGAAGCCAAAGTTGGTACCACTGAAAAGATCTTTATAGTGTAGAAGAAGGAAGAAAAAAATCCTGAAAGGAACACTTAAATCAGAATATTTCCCAGATGTAGTTTTCCCAAGGATATATCCCATTTAGGGAGACCCCATGGGTAAACACTCAGTGTCACAACAGATGCTGGTCTAATAGGAAGAAGATGCTGGAGCTTTGTTGTCTTTTTACAAAAGTATATTCTTTCAGGGAAAAACTTTTCATTAAAAGAAAAAAACCCCATCAAAACACCCTAAACCTTTGACTGTGTGAATACCACAAAATTCTGGCCAAAACCTAAAATATTTGAGTTGGAATTGCTGTCAAGGTATCACAGGAAAGGTTCTTTGTAACCCCGATGAGTGTGGGCTTTGCCTCCTGTGAGACATTACGTCCCATGAAATACCACATTTTCAGCCCCCCGGGTTTCCTCATTTCTACCCTGCAAGGCTATTGATCGAAACATTTTTATGTTTTTAAATTTCCACAAGAATAAAAACTTGTGTGATGAGAAAAGCAATACATTTTTCTCTTATAACCTGCTCCAGCTCTCACTTAATGGCAAAAGAGCAGCTTGAAGTCAATGCCACATCCTCAGGTATTCAGACCTGCCATGACTGCATCGATTTCACAGTCAAATTGTAATCTCTGAATATGCTTAAACTGCAAAATTGGGATCGCTGTCCATATCTGATTACTATCAGAGACGAAGTCAAGGCCATCTGGGTTTGGACCATGGGGTTAGGTTTAGACCAATCTGTTTTTACTTGTTAATTATAATCATAGCACCAAAGTGTCTTCGTTGTGGAATAGGATCCCCCATGATACATATTGTAAAAAACCAAGACGACTCTTATGCCTGGTGGAGCACGCGGTCTCAGAGCAGGTGCAAGCCAGAAGGTAGAGATGGGGCAATGCCACGTGAAGATGTT
The DNA here is from genome assembly GCA_013398295.1 of Chionis minor. Lineage (NCBI taxonomy): Eukaryota > Metazoa > Chordata > Aves > Charadriiformes > Chionidae > Chionis > Chionis minor. The sequence goes on along the minus strand of VZSF01004096.1, from coordinate 462,593 downwards.
GGTTAGCGTAGAGAAGGGGGGGAGAATAGCAGTGTTGCTGTTGACCTAGATGGGTTGAGGGCAGCTGCAGAGGGCTACTTTTTCTTTATTAAACTGGTATAAAGGAGGAATATACCATTCAGGGTCAGGCCTGAGTTTATGTCACTTAACTGAGCCTGAGGACCATCAGATATGAGAACTGCACTTTCAACATTCCCCGTGTTCCTCCATGGGGAGACTTACAAGCTTGAATGTTTCCTCATGTCATTATCCTACAGTAAAACAAAGTTCTCCAGCCCATGGCACGGTTCACTGTCATGACTTGTGGTACAAACTGCCACAGCTGGTGTATAGACTGCAGAAATAGGCATTTCATCTTTTGTGCTCAGTCTTTGGTTCTGCGCTTTGTTGCAGAGTAACTCCAGCAAGCTAGTGATGGGTTCATTTATTTTGGCTATTCCAGCCTGCATGTTCTGTCCCTTCTGCCTTGTTTGCGTCAGCCCACAGAGTTTGCCTTTGGGCCATCCAGAGTCACTTGAGAAACTGGGTTTATCCCCATTTCTGCTCCTTGTATCCCCTCCTTTCTGGGTCTTGCAGGGGTTGTGGACTGGCAGGAATAAAGACATGGAGATCTAGATACTGAGCTGTGATCTTGCAGCGCACACACTTATTTCTGCCAGATCACCCTGACATGTAGCACTGGGCGTTGCAATGACCCTACGAAGAGGCCTGTGCTGTTTGTTGTAACGCACGTGGTGGGGTGGCTGTGTTTTGGTCACTGTAGGGTTGAAAGCATCCTTGTAGATCAGCTAGAGGCGTGACTGCAGTGCGCACAGCTGTCTTTTTTTCTGCATTACTGCCTGCCTGGGACAGGCAAGCCTTGCCTCTATCTAGCAAGGAGGAGCTGTGGCTACATGGAAGCATCAGTAGGGCAAATATGTTTCTTTTTAAAATGCTCTTTCATTCTCCGACGCCTGCTATTAGTTACTCATTTCCATTTTTTTTTCCCTTTGCAGAATACTTGAGGAGCGAGACCGCCTTTCTGGAGGAGTTGGTGTTTGGAAGTGGAGATACCATTGAACTTTCCTGTAACACCCAAGGCTCTTCTGTGTCTGTTTTCTGGTTTAAAGATGGTATTGGGATTTCACCTACCAACAGAACTCATATTGGACAAAAACTGTTGAAGATAATCAATGTGTCCTATGATGACTCGGGGCTGTACAGTTGCAAGCCAAGGCATTCCAATGAGGTCCTGGGAAACTTTACAGTCAGAGTTACAGGTATGTGCAGAAATACAGCTGTCTTTGTGCTTCTGCTTTTTAAATTTTAAATTTTCGCACCTTCACGTGTTCAGCACAGCTGGTGCTTTGTGGTCTTCGTTCATACTTGGTAGGTCTCTACCTCCCTGGTACCTCCTGGCAGTGATTAGACTGACAAACCAAACCAATTGAAGAACGCTTGAGCATCCATACCAAATGTTAAAGCTTGATGTTAATACTGAGAGAGACTTAGAAATGGTGCTAGTCAGATTAAACCCCAAATCCCCCTTAACACTCAAGTAGATGCAATGCTACATGTGCCTTTGAAGTCTTTTGTGAGTGAGTGAACTGTGGCTCAGGGAGGTTAAGTGCCTTTTTCCACTTTATGTGACAAATCAGTAGCAAAATTGCAAGTAAAAGCTGGAGGTTCCTGAAAACTGTTTCCCTGTTGTAGCTGATAAATCTCTTCGCTCTGTCGCAGTTACCACAAAGTACTAGTTTCTTTCGGAAGTAGCTTACCTGTAAACTGCGTATGTCTCAAATAGGTGCTTCATCAAAGGTACTTGTTGGGATTCATATATTGCAAACAAGTGGTGTGTTAGCAAAGCACATGCTGGTCATTTGGTTGGCCATATTTTCCGTGTTTAGGACAGTAGGACAGAACAGCTACAAGCTGTCCAAGCCTGTATCACTAAACAGACGGTGCCAGAAAAATCTGTTGTTCCTAGACAGCTAACTGCTAACACTGAGATCATCTCCATGATTTCAGGCTGCTGTGCTGGTAGGTGGATACTCATCACTGTGAGCGGATAGAAAGCTTCCTGATCACGCAGTTTAGAAGCCTGAATTTTCAGAAGAATTAACCCCTTGTAGATCTAAGGTTTTGAAAACTTTCCTTTCCTCTTGCACTGCTGGAGCTTTTTCAGGCATCCCCAAACAGTAGGTCCTTGCCTCCCAGAGTTGAGTTCCCTCAAAAAGTAAGGGGCTCCGTTTGAAAACCAAGCACAGAGATATTTGTGATCGTAAATCATTCCATAAAGGGCTTTCTCATGCCAGGAATAGGATTTTGTGTAAGTGAGAGAATCAAACCATCGTGAGAATAAAAGCTCACTTCAGCAAGCCGTCACCAACATCTGCTTTTCATTGAACGTTACTGGAGATTGCTGTGAATGCTTCAAGGTCATATCAATTAAATGGTTAAAGAAGTATTTGGCCCTTGAAAGGCTTTCTTTAACTAGGTACGATTATTGGAACTATCTAAGGAACTGCAGGTTGTTAGAAATGTTACTCTTTTTTTAAGTGACATTAAAATGCTTTTGAGTTCAAGGGGCAGCAGGGAGGCAGAAGAGGGCAGCTGGTTACACGCTCAAATGAAACAGCTGCCAGCCCCAAAAGTTCATAAAGTGAGAAAATGTTTTTAATAGTGGAAGGGCTGATAATCCTCTGCTTTTAAAAAGTTTAAGCCCCTGTGTTTTTCCTCTTCGTTAATAATAGCTAATAACAGCTTAAGAACAAGCGAGTAACCTGAACCTGCTTTCTGACAGCATTATGAGTCTTTGATTCTATTAGCCCACTGTCATTACCACCAAAGTGCTGGTAATGTGGGAGTCTCCGTTTTAGCTGTCAGCAGCGCTTGTTTTAAACTTTGAAGCCCTGCTTTATGTGGCAATAGTGGCGCCTCTCATACGCTCAGACATTTCTTCATAATTGGTATTGATTGCTCAGCGTGGCACTGCGGAGATGAGATTGTTATCGGAGATTTGTGGTTTATGTTCCCACTTCTTAGAGGTAACGCCAGCAATTAGCTCAGGTATCTGGTCGAGTGTTTATGTGGGTATCTACTGTTGGGTGCTGGAGTTGTTCTCTGTGTTAAACTGGTTTAAATCCGTACTACCAAACTGGAATTGCTCTAATCGGTATTCATAAGTGAGCAAAACTAGGCTAGGTATATTCGGAATTGCTGATAGACACGTAAGTCCCATTTTGAGAGATACTTCCAGATTCTAGGAGCATATCAGGATTTTCCTATGTGGGGCCATGAGTTTTGAGTCTGCAACAAATTGGCTTTTCTGCAGTGACACAGTGAGGTGTGCACAGTGAGATGCTGAAGGTAGAGCAAGGAGATGCTGGAGCTGGCATTTCAGGGTTGAAAACCAGGTTGATTAATAGCAGAGTTTGATCTCTTTAAAATGCCTCCCTTGACATACATGGGCTCAAGTGTTTTGCTAGTTTACAAAAAGAAATGTACTGTCCTCTTAAAACCTGAGCACTTGAAGAGGATCACAAATAGAGGCTGCATGCCCAAAATGCTCTCCAGCCCTGTTGGCAAGAAGGTCCATTCCTGCAACCATTTCACGCACAGAATAGTCTTTGGATTTAGTGTCTGAGCAGTGCCCCTGTGACAAGCATGGGTTGCAGACTGGTGCCGACAAAAAGAGCTTTCAAAATACCCAAGACTAAGATCTTCGAAACAAGTGACTAAAAAAATTAAGCCCCTTTCCGTTCATAATTAAAGACCTTTTGAGAATAGCATCTAGCAGTTCTTGCTGATGCCAATACTCGTCAGTTTCTGAAAGGGATTGCTTTTTAAGTAGATGATTAACAGGTAGCTTACAAATTTTTAGTCACCTTTTGAAAAAGGTGATGCTTTAGTAACCTGTAGCTAGACCTGTAGAACAGTAACCTCTAGTAACCTGTAGAACAGTAGCTCTGAACTTGGGGTATTTGGCCTTAAAACCTAAGGTGCATCTCTCATCTGAAACACAAGCAAGGTCAAAGACTCTTCCCTCAAACTTCTGGAAATGTTTTTGAATTGGTTTGAAAATTGATTCTGCTTCTCTGATCACAATTGGTTCATTGGAAACCAGAAGTAAACTATAATCACATGTTAATCTGTGGGTAACCAAATCTAAAAGTGCAGGGCTGAGAATGTGCTGGTTTCTCTGTCGGTGCTGGTGGGGATTTGGCTCAGTTTCTGCCTTCACCGGGACTTGAGTAAACCTGCTGGTTCAGCCAAAAACACCTAAACATCCACTTTCAGCAAGCCCACTGGCATTTCCCCAGTTCTGCTGCCAGCAGGACCTCAGCTGTGGATTTGCAGTTAGATACGTCCTTGAATTCTTCCTTGAGACTTTGCCAAAGAGAAGGTGCACGGCACAATGCACCACTGAAGTCTAAACCAGGGAGATGGTTCCTGTGTTACTTGCTCCTGTAGATGGTGAATATGTCAGCGAATTCCTTCCAGACTCTGATGAGAAGTACTATTTGTTATTACCTTTGCCCTGCCTTGTTTTTGGGTTTCTTTATTTTTTTCCTTTTTTCCCTTTTTTCCCCCTCTTTTTCTTTTTTTTTCCTTTTCCCCCCATTTTTACATCCACTGAGTTGTTCAGAGAACAGCAGAACACTTGAGTGCATCTCAAAGGAGGTTCTGCCCGGCTTGTTCTAAAGCGGTGCTTTATGTTTCTGGCCACATGTTGAACGCTCATAAAGTGTTTAAGGCCAAGTTCTTTTACCGCTGTCTCAGAATATAAAGGCTGCTGGGTTGTTAGCATTTTGCCTTTATTTAAAACAGCAGTTCTTGGAGATTATATGAAGTCTGTGATGCTAAATTTTGTAGACACTGAATTGTACTAAATTGTCTAAGCTAAATCAAACACTAAGCTGCTATTTTATCCCAGGGTTTACATTTACAGTAGCTGTGTGGTGGGGGAAAAGGGACTGCAATTTCATTGTGGATAGCTTGGAGAAGGTGAGATGTTAAACCACATTAAGAGAAGCAATTCAGGATGTTTTGGGGAGATACAGATGGAAAATTCCCACCTGTTAACCTGTATTCGGTTACAGCCTCGAGGTGCCTCTGTAGGAGGAATATAATCGAAGGGAACTGGTTCACGGAGCAGCCATCAAAATGTCTATTGAGAGAGAGGCTTGATTGGAAGGGGTATTTTTAAAAGCTTTGGTCTGAGTGGTTTAGCAAGGAGTTAACGAGGGAGAGACATGGCAAGGGTGTATTGAGTTAAAAGAAAAATGCAGGGAAAGTGAATTAGAAACGCTGACCTGTCATTTTGAGACTTGGTGAAATAGAAAGTCTTCAGAGTGAATGCTAGAGGTGAAAAAAAAGCAGAGGAGAGCTTGTTCTGCAAAAAGAAACTTCCCCTGTTGGAATTGCTTTTGTGTTTATGAGAAGAGCACTTTGTACAGGGAGAAGTGTTTGGCATTGGACCCCAGTCTTCGGTGGCAGAGCACTGGCAAACTCACGACACCTCTTCTCCCAGTTCAGAAAGCTCCTGGCTGGTTGTCCCTGGCCTGGCAGCGTGGGAGGGAGAGACTGGTGGAGCTGCAGGGAAGGGGGACGCGTAACTCAGGTGTCTTCCCTCACTGTAGCCCACCGTGGCACTGGCAGCCTCGTCCGATGTGGTGTCCAAGTGTGCCATCCTCTTTCTGCTTCACTTCTTTCTCCTTCTCCTAGATTCCCCTTCATCGGGTGATGACGAAGATGACGATGATGAGTCAGAAGATACAGGTAATTTGTTTTTCTGAGATACGCAGGCCTTTTCTTTTAAAGAGATGTGGCTCCCAGGTGGAACAGTTCGTCTGGATGTTCAGACAGCAGGTCTTCATCCGTGTTGAAATCAGTGACCTTAGGATGGGGAGGGCAAACTCTCTGGACTTGGTACCGTGATGATGTTTATCTGTAAAATTTGAAATAGCTGCCAGAGTGGTATCACTGCTATCATCTTACAGCAGCAGTAGCGTGATGGGGTTTTTCTGAGACTTGATTCTGTGAATCTGACCTGATGAGCTGGAGTTACACATTCTCCTTGCATGTAAATCCAGACAAACCCACTTATAATTTTTCTAAACTACACTAACGCTACACCAGTTTTACACCATTGCAAGCCGTGGCCTGCTTTATTTTTAGGTGTTTTGATTCTGGTCCTTACCAGCATCTTAGCTGGAGGCAGAGCATAAAATTTATGCTAGCCGAGGGCCAAATTTACTGATGCTGTAAATGGGAGTAACTCCTTCGGCTTTATTGGCTTTTTCTTTCACTGACGTGGGGAAGGGAGCCCCAGGACGGAGCCTCTCGTTGCTTTTACACTGAATCCCTTTCAATCCTAGTGCTTGTTTCTTTAAGTGCAATAGCATTAATCAGGATCATTACATGCTTCAGAGGCGTTAGTGTTATGTTTTATTATGTTCTTTATATTTCTGCAAAGCGAGCTGCCTGTACGTGTGTGTTTTTAATAAACAAATGTCTTGCATTTGAACTCCCAATCAGCTATGTACATTGGCAGAAGTTCAACGTGACTGGAAAACTTCTCCTGCCCATAGTGTTGGACATGCAGGACTTTAAAACAGGTCTCCCACTGTAATAAATGTGTACCGCTGCGTTGTGCGTTATGTGGACAGTAATGGTGAGTTACGGTGCCAGGCGTCCCATTGGCAGCAGTTAGTGGTTTTCTGATAGCTTCTAATTAAGGGCTTGATCCTGGAAGGTGACAAGCACCTTTGCAGAGATGCTTAGGGCTCCTGATGCCTGCTGAAGCCCAGTAGAGGCATAGGGAGGGTCAGGTGTGGTTAGGATTTGTTCCTGCTGCAGAGCAGCTTCTGATGAGCACAATTAATCATTCTATACTTTTTTTTTATGTGGTTTGTAGTAAAGTCCATCTCTTAGCAACAGGTATCACAAAACATCAGCTGGTTTATGGTACAGAAAGACGTGTTTTTCTTCGCTGAAAAGGAAAACACACGTTTTGCCGCATGTATTTATAGCCTGTATTCTGGGTCTTCTTGACTTCAAGGCTGTCTCTTTTTTTAGACCTGAAGGTAATAACTGGCTTTGCTTAAAGGTCTTGTTATAAAAAGTTGGATTCTCTTCTGCTTTAAAAATGGTTGATGAGCTTAACGTGGCAGTATGGTGAAACCCCATGGCATTTTGTGACGTGGATGTGCTTTATGTTGCTTTGTTTGACGTCAGACCCTCCAGACCCTCGGGTTAACCTTCACAGGTCTTCTCTTGAGCTGTGTTGTTAACCCTGGCACTGCTGCCACTGGGACATCCCACCGGGAACAGGAGCTGCAGGACCATCCCAGGCAGGCAGACACATGTGTGTTGCCAGTGCTGTGTCCTGTGGACAGCCCAAAGCTTTGTCCTCCACCTCTTGCGGCAAAACGATACCCTCATTAGTATGAGGTGTGTGAGCCCCTGCTTGGCCGTCAGATGTAGCCATCCATGGCCAGTAGTTAGTAGGGTGAAGGCAATAAACACACTTTCATGCAAAAGAAAAATATAACCAAGAGTTATTCATATTTAGGGGGAGGTAATCCATCCAGGACTGGCTTATTGTCTGTTGCCACTGTGTCCAGCTCTGGAGTCCTCAACATAGAAAGGACATTGAACTGTTGGAACAGGTCCAGCGAAGGGCCACTAAGATGATTAGAGGGATGGAGCACCTCTCCTATGAGGACAGGCTGAGAGAGCTGGGGCTGTTCAGCCTGGAGAAGAGAAGGCTCCGGGGAGACCTGATAGCAGCCTTTCAGTATCTGAAGGGAGCCTACAGGAGAGCTGGAGAGGGACTCTGTCAGGAAGTCTAGTGACAGGACAAGGGGTAATGGTTTTAAATTGGAAGAGGGGAGATTTAGATTAGATATTAGGAAGAAGTTCTTTACTGTGAGGGTGGTGAGGCACTGGAACAGGTTACCCAGGGAAGTTGTGGATGCCCCATCCCTGGAAGTGTTTAAGGCCTGGCTGGATGGGGCTTTGAGCAACGTGCTCTAGTGAGAGGTGTCCCTGCCCATGACAGGGGGGTTGGAACTTGATGATCTTTAAGGTCCCTTCCAACTCTAACCATTCTATGATTCTATGATATTGCATGTTGCTGAATAAAACCTTGTCTCCTGTCCCCTTGCAATGATAAGTTAATGTTCTGGCTCGCTTGCGTTGTTCAAGAGTTTCTTACCCACGTATTTAGAGAAGAGCTTGGAGAGCTGGTTCCAGTGCTGTCACAAGTTTGAAGCCAGTCTTGTTAATTTTGGGGTTTTGACCCAAAATTGTTGACTGATGGGAGCTGGAAATACCAAAGCTAGAGAATGAGAGGAAATATGCCCTAAAAGAAATGAGTATTTGGTGCAAAAACCCTCAGAGAACATAGAGATAGGCCCTCCGTGCAGAGTGCCCTGCTCTGCTCACCGTCCTTTAAGCATCCTCTCCGTAGCACAGCACAGAAACAGGACATCCCTTAGGGATCAGCAGCAGGAAACAAGAAAGTGGGACTTCAGCTGTTTCAAATTTTTGTTGCGGCTTTATCACAAACCGCAATCCACCTTTGCAAAAAGAGACTTTCCAATACCTCTGTTCTCTACAGCTGTTTTTTCCGGCCCTGAAACAAAAGTGAAACTCCCTTTTCACACACTGCTCTTCTGCCCCAGTGCTCCCTACCCCTCTGTATCTGTTTGTTTGGAGCCCCCGCTGCGTAGCCCCAGCACCTTCAAAGAACCCCTATAATCTCCAATTAAATCTGGCTGTGTATTCGGAGGCGTCAGCTGGGGAAATTACACAATTAGGGTTGTTTCAGTCTGCCGCAGAATTTTGTGGCAGCTCCTAGTTGCTAAATGGGCGCTCGGCTGTATTAATTATTCCAAGTATCACGCTCGGTTTTTTTTAATTGGTCATTCCAGTCGGATGGGTGGCCGATGTCTTTGACAAACAAAACGGACCATCAATCTTAGTTTTTGCTGATGGGAAGGGGCGAGTGATAATGTTTGTGGGTCCCTTTTTCTTCACACCTGCACGTGCAGAATTGCTGCTTGTAATTAATTTAGAGAGAGCGGGTCTAGAAATTTTTCCTGTCTTTCATCCTTCCTCGCTCCCAAACCTCTCTGGAGCTTTGCAAGCTTTGCTTGAAAAGAGGAGTTAGCAACATTTTCACCCCCTTAAAAAGTGGTAATGAAAGGACTCTGGGGGCACAGCAAACCAAAAGCAGTGATGTTTTGTTTGCTGCTCCTGCAAGTGAGAACAAAGGCACTGTTTTCAATGCGTAGACACTTTCTTCCAGTTCCAGTTCAACTGAGGAGCCATGCCCTGGTTGTTGGAATCTTGGCACGTTAATTCAGGGGTTTCCAGCCCTGGCGAGCCCCAAATCACATGGAAGAGCACCCAAACAGAGGGGAGGTGCTCGGGGAAGAAGCTGTGTCTAATTTTAGGAGGGAGGAGCTGATCCTGCCTTTCCTCCATATGGAGAATATCCCCAGCTGGAAACTTTCCTGGGCCCAATCTTGCTCCTCTCTGATGTCCGATGGCAAAATCTCCCTTGGCTTCAGTGTCAAAATTTGCAGCCAGTGGCTTGATGGGTCTCCTGTGAGATTCAAGCTCATCTTTTGAGTGAGAAAACATGGTGAAACGTCACCCTGTGGCACACACATCTGGTGTGGAAGGGGGAACCCCCCCAAAAGCATAGCACAAGGAGAAGCCTGGTCCTGGTGGGGCGGCCATGCGATCTAGTTGCACTTCTGTGCCCGGATGAGTGTCGCTGAGTCTGTAAATGGGATTTATTGTAGGCAGATAAGTTAATCAAACAGCAAACAGCAGGTTCTGCAGCTGCCCTTCCTAGCTGTGGTGAAGGGGGACTGTTCTGTCCGTGCCTGGCCTTTCCCTGAACTCTCCCTTGTAGCCCTGTTAACCTCCTGTAAAGTCCCCGGGAAATCAGAGTGTGTTGCCAAAAGGAAGCATTCAGCCAGGAAATAGCCTGTGCTTCGGAAACCACCACCAAGGACCAGATCTCTCCCAACATGGTTTCTGCAGCTCCCTCCTCTTCAGCCTTCCCAACACCACCCCAACTGTCCAAATTCACCCCCCCAGCTTCTGCCTGGGCTATTGCCTAGCCTTTGCTTGGTTTCTGCCCTTCCCAGCGTGTGTGATAGCAGGATCTTACTTTACTGTCAAGATCTGCCTCTTCCTTTAGGGGTTACACCCACTCCACCAATGTTTTTTGGATTATTCTCCCCTCTTGTGCAGTTCTTTACCATTTTTCTAAGCGTAGCTATGGGAAAGTAGATGGTTACATGGTGTCCCACTTTTGCCCGTGTTATTGCATAGCATCTGAGGCCTCTCCTGGATGTGCCATTTGCTTATAGCAAAGGTTGCTGTAGCCAGGATTTTGAAGGAGCATGGGAATTGCAGGGATTCCTCCTTTTGCTTTTGTTTGTGCCAGCCAAACTGCTGCTCCGGTGCCATCCCCGCAAGAAAAGAGCCTTAAGCAAGTTTCATTGTTAAAAAATGGAAGCAGATGAGCACCAGATCCCTCTGATACATGGAGCTGACTCTGATAGGCATCACGGCATATTGTTCAGGGCAGTCAGAAGGCAGATGCAAGCCCTGAATACTGGGTTTCAAGCCCAGGACTGCATTACAGAGGCACGTGCGTCCAGCCGGCCGGCTGCGGAGGTATAAAAGCAGATGACATAAGAACGAAGCGCCCAGCCTGGAGGTGGCTCCTGACATCCAGTTCCTGGCAGCCAGGTGGGCTTCACAAGGAGCCACGGGGAGAGGGGACCATGTGGAGAGTGTTATCGGGTGCTAAAAATCAGTGGGTGCATGGGTTGCCTTGGCTGAGCTGTGTGACCTTGCCTGCAAAATCCTTGGAGCTGAAATGCAGCAGGGAGCCTGCATGGGGGACCCTGAGGCCATGGTGGGGTCACCACTGACTTACCTGGAATTGCAGCGAGATGGCTCTCTTGGAGCCAAACACATCAGGGCTAAGTACACCAGGGAGCGCTGGCGGAAGGGAGCAGCTCGGGTGTGTCTGAGATGGATGCAACAAGAGGGAAAACTTCGTGCACCCTTGTCATTAAGGGGAAGGGGGTTGCAGAGGCTTCAGAGTAGTGCTGAGGTGGGGAGAGGCTGTGGCGCTGGGTGGTGTTTCTGGGCATCATCACCACTGCGGAAGAGGCCAGCAGTGATGCTTTCCTGGCAGCTTTGGTGGCCACTGTGTTCTCCAAGGCAGTTCTTGAAGGATTTGCACCTTCAGTGTGCCCTGGCCCAGATGCATGCAGGTCTTTGTGACAGGTGGGTTTGGGTGCCGTGTGCCTGTGGGTGCTTCCTTCTCATCTGGAGGAAATGCTGGTTACACTCTTCGGCCCCCTCTTGGCTATTTTGCAGCCCAAACGCTGTCTGCCCCCCTCTCCCCTTGGCCTCGGTGTGGAGCATGGAGCTGGGGGGCTGGATGCAGCCCCTGGCATGGCAAGGGAAACACTCCATGTGCAACTCTGCAGTGTTTCCTTAAGCAGAAATGAGAGCTTGGGAGGCTTTTTTTTTAAAAAACTTTCTCTTTCTTTCTTCCCAGTATAATGACTTTGCTGCTGCTGCCTTAATTTGGAGTTAATATGTAATGTTTGTAATTCAGCCAAGAAACATCACTGTACTTGAGGCAGATTATAAAAAGTATCTCATGCTAACACTGGCATTCTAAAACTTATCCCTGTTCAAAGGTAACATGAATCTTTAGAACTAAAATCACTTGTACTTAAAGAACATAAACATGATAAACCCGTTTGGCACTGGCTTGTTTTTTTTCTTCCCTTAAGGAGGCTGCACTACATTTGTGCTCACTGAGAAGCAAAATTTTCCAGTGCAGTCAGCTAACACTTTTTTTCTGCTCCCTTGCTGGCCCATCAACATTTTTTTTCGGTTCCAACATCTTTCTGCTCTTCATGCTTCTTGGCTACTATTGTCCCGAAGGTACATCTGTATCTTTTTACACGCTGAGGCCAGATTCTCCTCCTGATCTGGGATAACTCTCCCTGTTGATTTAAAAGCAGCTACTCTAAATTTATACTGGCATTACTGAGACAAGAACCTGGTCATGAACCTTTCATCGCAAACCTAAAATGCAAACACCCTGTCTACGTCTATGAGAGTCATTTAGCTGGAAAGCATTTTTGTGTCATTTATCTTAACTGCAGCAGGTAGCAATTTAACTGTCACTCCGCACATGCCAAAGCCTCCTCAAACGCATCTGCTCACCAGCTGATAACCTCCATGGCAGAAATGGGCCTGTTCAACTTGGTCTTTCCTTTCTCAGGTGTCCCCTTCTGGACCCGGCCAGATAAGATGGAGAAGAAGCTGCTGGCAGTTCCCGCCGCCAACACCGTTCGCTTCCGATGTCCGGCGGGTGGAAACCCAACTCCTTCCATCTACTGGCTGAAAAACGGCAAGGAGTTCAAGGGAGAGCATAGGATCGGAGGCATCAAGGTGAGGCCTTGGTTTGGATCTGTGTTCTTAAAAGTTTTCTAACACCTGTAGAAAATTGTGTTGAATGGTGATTAATGGTGGTATGTGGAAGAGTATGGTCCTGACTCTGTGGGAATGGGGGTGTTTCTTGCAGCCATAGCAATTGCTCAAAATGTTAAAAAGGGCTACTGTCCCTTGGGATTGAGAGCTAAGTCCCTGTGGGTTTGTCTGTAGTGGTTATTTGGGAACGAGGTAAAAATGAGGTTGGGTTTATGGTTGCATTGTGGGTAGTGATGAGAAAGCAAGAGCAGAGACTTTTGTCCTAATTTCTGGAGACCAGCCCAGTGCATTGAGACGTGTTAGACCAAGCTGTAGCTACTCCCAGCTTTCAAGGAAAGCCGTCTCGGCATCCTTTGAAGGTGTAGGAAGGACCTCACCAAAGAGCTGGTCTGTCTGCTGGTGGTCATTAACATTCTTGTGGTATAAATCACTGTTGGATTCCCTTGTAGCCAGGGTAATAGCATCTGCTCCTTGGCTGCTTTCTTCTCCCTCCTTTTCTGCCATAAGGTGTTCTGGAAAATGCTCTGGCTTGTGTTTATAGATAGAGCTAAGGGACACAAAACCCTTCAATGATTTAATTGGCCAGAAGTTTCTGTGCTACTGTGTATGACAAATTATGGCTTAATTTTAACAGGAAAATCAGCTCTGCTCTGATGATGTTGTTGTTGTTACTACTTTGTTCTCTTGAGTCAGGCTCCTTTCTGCTTTTCTGGGGGGAGAATAAAAGTGGCAGCAGCTGATTATAACAAAACCAGCGTAGCAGGAAGGACTCATGAGCAACGAATTTTGCCTGCACTCCGCCAGCCCTGGCGTATCCCTGGGCTACTGCTACAGAGAAAAGGTGATTTTTAGGACGGTGCCTTCATCAGTACTCTGAATAGCTGTGTGCTGATGCCTACCACATCTGTAGCATTTTGGAAGGGGGCTAGACATGCAAAGCATGCCGGGCTCCAGAAACCAGAAAAGGATTCAAAAAAGTCTTCCCTCCCCGCAGTTTTGGGCTGTTTCTTTCCTGTTGGCTCAGACCCGTTCCTGAAAGAGCCTTTTGTGATTGCTTCAGTGAAGCCTTTGAAGCTCCCTCCTCAGCCCTGTTCCTGCTCCAGCCTGGAGGAGGCTGAGGACACACTCAGGTTTGGATCTTCTGAAAAGTTAAGGAGAGAAAAGAAGCAAGGAAGCAGCTCCTGTGGGTAAACAGCCTTTTGGCAGATAACATTCACAAAGCACAAGCATCTTTTACTAATTGCAGGCTGCAAGGATCATCATGAAGTGTTTTCAGGCTTGCGTGCGCCGGTTGAACGGCTTTTTAGAAAACTATGTGACATCAGCTGCACTAAATTATGCTTGCAGAATAAAATCTAAAGCTGAAAGCAATTCCCCTACCCACTTCCCAGTGGTTTTAATCTATCCTTGAGTTTAAATTGACACGTTTCATCCTCTGCAACACGGTAGTGAGTCTTTGGCATCACTGTGCTTTGTTTCTCTAGGGGCACCTTCCAGCAACAAGCCGATGCTTAAAAGAGCTATTGAAGGCAATGTCAGGCCAATTACAGCAAGATTGGTTTAAGCTCTCTATCTGTCTAGGTGTAGTTCTTTGCCCCTTTCTTGATATAAAGACATCTTTCTCCGTAATTTCACTTCCCTTATTTGCTTGCTTTTGCTCTTGGGCCACAGTTAGATGTAAGTAGTCTAATGTAAATCTCATCCAGTATAAATATACTGATAGATATCAGCTGAGATTTGAACCAGAAAAAGAGATTGAAAACCTGCTTGGTATCTCATGTATTTAAGATTTAAATTCCCTGTTACAACTTAACTTCATAACAGGATTAGGCAGCTTGAAAAGAATGGGCAAGATCTGGCAGAGTTTGGTTGGCTTACTTCATCTCGAGATCTGGTATTAACCCAGAAATCCTTGAGCTGGGAATGTTCTCATTTGTTTTCAGTGTGTGGAAGAGTTTAAATGTTGATTGTGAAAGGTCTGTGGTCAGCAGATGAAAGCTGACCACGCTTCCACTTCTGCCTCTTGCAAATGGCATTTAGATCCCATGTGGTTGCCTGGAGTAAAGGCTGCAAGAGAGAAGGGTGAGTGTTGATAACATGAAGTGCAGGCTAACCTAGTTTTGTTACAGTTCATCCTTAACTGGTAAAGAAAAGAAATTCATATGACTTATCATATGAAATTTCCCAAAGGGCATTAATGGTTAAATCCTTGTTGGAATCTCTAATATCGTAAGCCTGTGTGTGTTAAATGACCCTAGAAGGGAAGATTGAGGGGGAGGGGAGATAGAGGATTATCCCTTCCCCAGACCATTGCACTGACTTGCATACCAGTCTGGCAAACACGGACTGAGGTTCCAAGTGTGTCTGCAAATGTTTGTTTCACAAGGAGCCAAGAATGACAACACCAAATAAACGGGAGGGATTTCCAGTATCTCACCGACCTGATTAGTGCCTGCACTCAGTTACTTCATGTTTCTAGTGTTTTATCGAGTGCGGCGACTGTCCTAACCTGGGAACGTCCCTTTTTATTTTCCTTTAAATCTAGATGCCAGTCTCAACCTAAAAAAACCCCTATCCTGGCTGCCTCTAGAAGAGTTTCCAAACTGCCCCATGTGTCTTTTCCCCCCAGGTTCTCCTCTCTGTTCAGAGACCAAAGTCCCCATCACAAACCTGACAATGAGAAGTTCTTTGAAAATGCATCCTAAGTTAAGCACCTAATTTGGACCTGATTTTATAATACAGGCCAGACTAGGGAGTCATCCATGTCTCTGGAGCCCCATTTTCTTGGAGAAGCTCCTAGATGTTCCAGACGCAAATGCTTTGCAATGCTGAAAAGTGGATTAAAAGAGGTTTTTAGACACAACTAGGAGACAAGCCAGTATGGAAATGAGCCACTGAGCAACCACAAATTTGCGTTGAAACTTCCTTGACAGTCTGGTATGTTGAGCTGTGAACTCAGGGTCCGGGCTCTATGTTCTCAGAGCTCCTCTTGCCCTGTAATTGCCGCAGTTACGGAGATGTACCGAGTGGGATGTTGCTTTACAAAAGATGTAATGTTGGTTCTGTGTTGAGCTCCATCTGTGCTGTCCTGAGTGGGCAGAGGGTGCAGTCAGACCTGACCAGACATCTGCAACAACTGAGGTTTTTGTCCAGACTGTTCAGCCACAACCTCCTATTACCTGTAACGTGAAATGAAAGGAAATGCTGTATTCAACAGTCTCTGAAAAGTGGGGTGCCCAGCAGTGCTGTTCTCCAGGATGCAGAGTTGTAGAAAGCTTTGATAAAATGACTTTTTCTTGCTTATCTTGCAACTAAGCTGTCTAGTCCTATGACTTAAATCCTTCTCTGTGCAAAATTCTGGCTTTAATAGCAACTTGGCCCTTTAAAGGAAAGCATGTGGATGCAATTTGTGTGTAGCAAAAGAGGTTAAATGACTTGGTATTTGAGTTCACCTGCTGCAGCAAGAAACCTCCAGGAGCAATTACGCCCTTGTTTTTTCATCAGCCCTTGACATTCTGTAGCACAACGTTATTGTAATCTCCTGCTTCTGTGTCCTTAGAGTCACCTTCAAAATGTTTAATAAAGTTAAATGTTCTGCTCTGGGTGGCAGAAGGCATCAAATTAATATCCAGAGGTTTGGAGAGCTTTCATACACTATGCATCCTGAAGTCATCTTTGTTGCTTGCTTTCTGTATTTATTCAAGATTTGCTTTCCATATCCATTATTTCCTTTATACTCATTAGAAACAATTGTTCTAGCTGGGATCACAGGGCAGCAGGTCAGGTTGGAGACATGGGATGTGCTTTCCCTTCTGCTACTGACCAACCAACAGCTCTGGACGTGAGCCACATCCAGAAAACCAACTAGTATAGAGCTTCCCAAAAGAGAAGGGCTGGCCAGGCATCCTAGGGACCAGACCTCAGGCTGGGCATGTTTTCTTCTGTTTTTTACAGGGAATTTAGGGGACTCAGTTGTAGACACCCCTTTCTGTTCAGACAGATGCTGTGGGTTGTTGCCTCCATAGCACACATCTTTAAAATATGTTATAGATGGGGTGAGAATTATGATTTTTATTGTTCATAGACATCTTATGGGTTATATGTAGTAGTTGGTAAAGATCTGCAGATGAGAGTACAGGATTCTGAGCTGACAGAGTCTGTGGACCAGAGTGGTCTGGCAGAGGAGACCAGCAGATTGGAGTTATCTTATCTGATGCCTTCTGAAGTCATTATTCTAGTGAGAGGTGCCACATTCAGCTGCCCGCTGGTTTCATTCTTGTTATTATTGTGGAAGCATCTACAAGTCTCCATTGCAATCTCAGTGTATTACATTGTGTTGTGCTGTTCCTGCATTGGTCTTAATTCCTTTTCACATTAAGCCTTTAATGACCCTTGAAATGGGTCCTTGTGACATTTAGACCTACTCTGGGATCCACTCGTGCTTGCCAAGCGTGTAGAAGCTCACTGATTATTCACTGATTTGAATGGTTTGGTGATGATGGTACCTGACCGTGAGCTTGATGGTTTGATTTCTTCTTCTAGTTGCGGCACCAGCAGTGGAGCTTGGTGATGGAGAGTGTTGTGCCGTCAGATCGAGGAAATTACACCTGTGTTGTGGAGAACAAATACGGCAACATTAGGCACACGTACCAGCTGGATGTATTAGGTGAGATTTCACTGTATTCCCTCAGCAGCTGATCTGTTGTGATGTTGAACAGGCGCGTGATGGGATATGGGAAGCAGGAGCTTGGTTTCTTTCCCAAAGTGCTGGATCATGTGTCTTCTAAAACCAACAACGAGCTTCCTTTTGGCCAACAATTCAGTCTCAGATCTGGGATCAATAAATTACTTAGCTGGTCTACAGAGGGGCCAGAGAAGGAATGGCAGGGCTGAGAATGCCTCCATGCCCAAGTGGTTCTTCCCTGTTTGACATGAGAAGCACTGGGTAGAGCAGTGGCTAAGACACTTGGGGGAACAATCCCAGTCTGCACCCTTTCTGCTGAAAAGCTAGGAGACGAAGGGTTCTGAGGAGAATCCTTGCTGGAAGAAAGACAAATTAGGATTTCCCTCTCTTATTTTTCAGAAAGGTCGCCCCACCGACCAATCCTGCAAGCAGGGCTCCCTGCCAACCAGACTGTGGTGGTAGGGAGCAACGTGGAGTTTCACTGCAAGGTCTACAGCGATGCCCAGCCTCACATCCAGTGGCTGAAACACGTGGAAGTCAACGGCAGTAAATATGGACCCGATGGGACGCCCTATGTTACAGTGCTGAAGGTTGGTACATGTTCCTTCTTCTCACCCTCAGCACAGACCTTCCTCTGCCTTGGCCTCAGTGTTAAAGAGACGGAGCTATATCGTAGGGATGCTCCTCAAAGAAACCCACTGCCATATTCACTGCAAGAGAGGTCAGCACTGAGTCAAGGTGCTCACCCTCAATGGAAGCCATAAATTTTATTTACATGTTTATAAATAAGCCCTAGACTAGCAGTGCAAAGCGAACCAGAAAATCCCAACAGAATATGTTCAACGTCACAGTGCCTAACAGGGCTATCATTATTTAAATCAGATTTTTGGGAGCTCGAGGTCTCATTTTCTGTAATTGTTTTGTGTCTGTAAGAAAAAAGTCAGGACAGTAAGCAAGGGCAGATGTTGGGATTGTTCTTTGCTTTAAGCCTGCACAGTGGAATACTCTGCTTTTTGGAGGGGGTACAGCTAAAATGTCCTAAAGTTGATGTTCCAGTCTCTTCTGTTTGCCAGAGATAACACAACTACTGTAGTGGCACAGATGAGCAAAGTAGTTGTAAGAGCTGAGGCAACTGTGAGAAATGCAGCATAATAAAAAAGGTGTCAGATTGCATTTGACCTAAAATTGTAAAAATAACCTTTTTTTACAGCTTCAATAGAGGTATTTTCAGGGCTTACTAAAATAAAAAGCTCCCAACTAAAACACATTCTTTCCTTTTCCAAGTAAACACACTGCAGCGTGCACGTACTAAATAATGCTGAACTACTGGCACCTGAGAGCCAAGATAGTCTTGATCCAGCCACTAACATTTGTGAACACTGCTTTTATCCAGGGTCAGGAAAGGGTTTTTTTGGGTTTTTTTTTGTTTTTTTTTAATTGAGCAAAAGCTCACTTAGTAGACTTTACTGCGCTAAAATGCTTTCTTGAAAGGGAACTTCCAGATCACAGTCAGAACAAAGCCAGCAGGTCTGATTTCCCCTCAACCTATGTAAATACAAAAAGTAGAGAATAGAGAGTGAAAAGCACACTGGACTTTTAAAATAGCTTTTTTTTTTCTTTTAATAATTAAAGGCATCCTTTGTTGGTGTTTATGAAAATATATAGGGCCAAATGGAGTTTTTTTGACTCTGCAGTTATAGCTGAAAGCAGATTTTGTCCTTGCAGTTCCAAGCTGAGGTGGTCCTGCGAGTGGACATTGCCCGTGCACATCCTGCTGCACACACCCTTCTTCTCTTTGTGTGAAGTTAAAAAAAAACCCAAACCCTTATCAGACAGCATCTACAAAACTGTAACCCAGCCAGATACATGATAATAAAAGCCAGAGACCCTGGAAATAATTACACAGATTGAAATAACAGATTGGTTGGAAGAAACTGCTCGAGACACTTCTTCAGGATTGGCAACACGCGCTTCTCGCAAGTCGATAAAACTTTTTATTTTCTCGCCGTCTCTCCAAGTGTGTTTGAATTATGCATATTTGAATTTCCCCCTGGTTTCACAGCCCAGTACCAAGCTCTGAATAGCTGGCTGTGTCACATGCCATCTAGTATAGTCTCCGAGCTCCGTGTGTGGTCTCCGTGGGATAAAGTGCTACCTTTTGGAAGTTTGCAGAGCCGCTGCGAACAGTGCCTTGTGTCACAAGCACAAGCTCCCATTTTGCTGTGGCAAAGAACATATAAATAGTCCGTATAAATAGTGTTTTAAAATTAAGTTGGAGCGGCACCGGGGTGGCTAGGTAATTAGAATTGCCAAATACCTTCTCTTCTGTGGACGGCAAAGGCTCCACATTCCTCGAAGGGGAGCACAGGCAGGCGTTTGAAAGCACAAGTTTTGTTTGGTTTTATTTTTTTGCTGAATAGGACCAGCACACGTCTATTTACTACTTCTGGTTAATCAGGAATGCTTTGAATTGTATTAATGCCGGCATCAGCGCTGGGGCGTGGAGCATTTCCATTTTGGGATGCATCTTTTGTGTGCCAGTACTGGGCCTCCATGGAGCTGTGTCAGGCCCAGCTTTGCAGGGATTTTTTTCTTTTAATTATTATTTTGTTTAAATGTGTGTGTACTTGGGTTTTTTTGGGTTTTGGGTTTTTTTTTTTTTTTAAATGAAGATCTGATAAAATGATCCCAACGTTATCTTGGGGCCAGTCCGTTGGCTTTATGGACTCGTTCCCCTCGTGCCGTGCAGTGCTGTTGCTTCGACCCAGCATCCTTGGCCATGCTGCGGGAGCAGGGTGCCGTTAACAGCCCTTCCCTGCCCACGGCTGGTTTTGAAAAGGCTTTCTCCTGCCTGACGCTATGGAGCCTGCAGGAAGATAAGGCTTTTTTATCAGCCTGCCCTTCCCTTCTGCTCTCGGGAGATTTTGCCGAGTTTAGGAGATGCTATGGGGAGTATCCCGGGCTCTGTCGGAGCGAGGTGGACAGAGAGGTGCCCAGCGCATGAAATTCCGCCCCCCTCACATCTAAGTGAGGGGGGTGCAAAAACCCACCCCAGTCCAGATGGATAAAATGAATGCTGTACTTTCAACCCCTTTTTTTTAAACAGCCTGACAAAACCGAGCCATCACCTGCATCAGTTCCTGAAAGCCTGGGCTAATTTGTGATCAAAGGAAATCCCTTTTTCTTTGCAGAAGAGCACTAAATGTGTTCCAGTTATGGAGGGAGGGCTGGCAACACTGTGCCCAGGCTTTGTCAAAGCCTAAATTGTATGTTCTGCATTGAAACGTGCCCGGTTTAATTATAAACAAGGCAGCCAACAGCAGGCAGGCCTGTTTCCCCGCTAGTCAGGACAGCCTGACTTGCCAGCACGTAAGCTTTAGAGACGAGATCAGGTCAAAAACGGTGGTGTTGTCATCAGATGTGGACATTGGGGCTCCTCTTGGATGGGTTCAGTTCCTAATAACCCGTGAGGTCTGGCAGCCCCGTGGGTTTTAATGGGCTGCGAGTCATATTGGCAGGATCAGGCCCTGAAATCGAAGGTATCAAGACTGGGCTGGAGACCGTGAGACCAAAAAAGAGAAAGACCAGTTGTTTTATTTTCATTTCCAGAACTGAAGCTGATATTTTTTCTAGACTTTCCCTAGGCCACTTCTGAGGCCACCCAAACCAGTTGTGCATTTTCAACCAAAATAAAAGCAACTGTTTAGGGAACAAACTGATGTGCTGTTGTGGCAGCGTGGAAGAAGAGAAAGAAAACCCTTGCTTAACAGTCTGAAGTTTGTTTGATTTATATGCACCACTTTATTTAGTAAAGAAGAGGCTCCTATAAGCAGTGGAAAAAATTACAGCTAATTTCTGAAAGGCAAAGTCAGCAGCGAGTTTCAGACCGCCACTGCTTATATTTTGTTTCCAAATTCTATTTTGGAATCTGATAATTGAAACAGTATTTGCTGAGCTGGGTTGCAAACACAAATCTCTGCTTAAGCCCTTTCTCTTGTGCTCCTCTCTGCAGTTATTAAGAAACTGTAGGGCCTTTGACTGCTGTCAGATGGAGAAGTGGGAAATTGGTCTGTTTTAAAAAAGAAATCGCATGTGTGCTGCTAGTGAAGGGAAGGGAGTTCACTTGCACAAGGTTTGGGGGCCAAATGCAACTTCTCTTCTTCGCCCAGGTCCCGGGTGAGGTTTCTCACCACAGGGTGAACTGGGGATGTTGCCACTGCCAAAAAGAAAAAAGGCATGAACAATCAATCCTAGCTAATATAGGTGCAATGGAGGTATTGTTTGGTTTACTGAAGTTCAGGTTTCTGTCTATTCCTGCAGTCTTGGATCAGTAAAAACGCTGAAGCCGATGCTAACCTAAATCTGTTCAATGTGACAGAACAAGATGAAGGAGAATATCTGTGTAGAGCCAACAATTTCGTAGGCATAGCCGAAAAACCATTTTGGCTCCACATTCGCAAACCAAAACCAGGTAAACCACAGACTCTGTCCCAAGGCCCTGGCAACTGCAAGAATGAGCTATAACATTTTTAAGAAGCTAGTGATTAAAATTGCTATTCATTTTGTATTATACCCTGTCAACTGACGCTGAATGGCTTTATCTTATTTTCTTGCTAATTAATTTTTTTACAAGAATGTAACGCCTATACAGCAATTGCCATGGAAAAATTCCCACAATAAAATGACTGTCAAATTCTGCTATCAACTCCTCACGCTTTTATTCCTTTCCCTTCCTTACAATTGAGTGCTGATAACAGAATTGCATGTTAATGACGTGTGACGTTCAAAGCTCTGGAAAACCAAGCTGTTTCAAGATTTTTGCCTGTAAAACTGATATAATTGATATACAGATTAATCTCCCTTTGAGGAGTAATGGAGAAATAAATATCGACATTGGCTCGTGCGAGCAAACATGTTAAATAGAGAGCAGCAGCGATCTCATGGGCTCTGGGGTTTGACTCCAGGCTGGAGGGTTTGGCTGCTCAGGGAAGTTCCTTACAGGCACCTTCTTGTAACTGACCGGAGTTACACTGCAGCATCAGGGGCTGTGTAATGAATACATGGCTTTGAGATGCCTCCTCTGAAGAAATTCTAAAAAAATTCCAAAATTCGGTATTGTTCAATGAACCAAAATGTTTGTATGTTCCTCTGATCAGCACTTGAGTCTTTCCCCACTACATCTCCCCTCCCTTCTCCTTTCTTTCTGTCTTTCCTCTCTTCTATTACCATCCTTCTCTCCCCACCCCTGTACTCACCCTACTAACCCAAAGTCAGTCATATTGTGGGGGCAATTTTTCATTTGGATGCTTTTGCTTGCATGCTTCTTTAGTGGGACAGAGTAAGAACCTGGTGAAGGGAACTTTTTTTTTGCTTTTGACTACAGGTTGCAGAGGGGAATGAATAAATAAATGTGGAAGATGGGCCATTGGGAAAAACAAAACAAAACAACCAACCCACCTTAATCTGCTTTTGAAATTTGCCTGTGGTGTCCTCACACTTGCTGGGAATGTGGCTTATTCTCTGTTTTCCCTCTTTCTATATGTGTGTGTTTTTTTTCCCCGTAGACGGCAGGTGTTAACACAACGGATAAGGAGCTAGAGATTCTGTACTTGCGAAATGTTACTTTTGAGGATGCTGGGGAATATACTTGTCTCGCAGGGAATTCTATCGGGTTCTCACATCACTCTGCTTGGCTGACGGTGCTACCAGGTATTTCCTTCTGTGCTGGCCTCTCCTTCCCTCTCCAGGGTGCCTTGACGTTTTGCTTTAGAAATGCCAAGTTCCTGCAGACCACTCCTTGCTTGGAAAATGGCTTGTTATCCAGGGAGGGCTGTCCTCTGGGATTTGCTGTGCTGGTGGTAAATCCGCACAGCAGAAGACCTCTCTGTTGCGTTTTCACAGCTGACAGTTTTTGCATTGCATCTCAAGATTTAAATTATTTTTGCAGTAATGATACAAAATGCCCAGTATCTTTTTTTGGCCTAGATAACAAGGAAGTGTTCACAACTTAGTTTTTAGGAGACCGTTAAGTGCCAAAATTGGGAGCTTTGTCTTCCTACACTGCCAGTGGGAGAAGGGAACCTCCCCATCAGATGATCCAGGGCACCTAAATTGGACATGGGCTGTGGATCATCTTATGAAGGAACCTTTCTGTCTAACCTCGTATCTTAACCTAAAATTAGATGCATAAGTGGTTGGTGTGACTACACCCGTCCCCGCCTATAGCATTATTTCCGCTTCACGGATGAACAGGCCAAGATAGCAATCTCAAACAGAAGGTCGAGGAGAGTCATCTGTAGAGAGTGCCCAGGAGTCCTGGCTCCCAGGGGCATCGCACGCTGCCTGCTCCAGCTGGGGCTGATGAAAGCTGCAGTGGGCTTGACACCCGCGGCCAGAGTGACCTCAATTTTGTGGTCCTTTCATGTGCAAAGCTCTCAGTGACAATGAAGCCAGCGCAGAAAATGCAACAGAGGAGTCTGCTCTCCAAAAGAGGGGAATGGGGCTGTGCTGTCCTTTCACCTGCAGAATCTGCCTCCGCCAATGAGGGAGGCATGAGCATGGTCCAGGAAAGCACCAGCAATATTCATGTGGAATCTCACAGGTGTTGTGCCTTGCAGAGAGTGCAGGAACAGACCTGGGGTGTGTTCAGTAGACCCTTACTGAAAGGGCACTCAAAATCCTATACACCGCACTTTGGCTCACCCAGTCATAGACAACATTTGGGTCAATCTCGCAACACATCCGTCTTGGGATGTGTTTAGGAACTGGAAACTTTGGCATTTCTAATCTTCACTTTAACTTTGCGGGTGATTCGGATGTAATCGCTTTTACTGGGGCTCAAGAAGGTTTTCTCTGTGCCTGACTGTAGCCGGTGGGATCTGCTGGTTTTTTCTCTGTTTATTTGCCAGCTCTGTAACAGCTGATCTGATCCTGTTTCTGCTTCTGCCATCCACTGGATGAGAAATTGTTTCCTTTGGTCAGAAGACTAATGTCTCTCTATTTTGAGAATCTCCTGATACTGTCTCATCCGACTGTTTGCTGTTTTTACAATGTATGAACTTAAGCAAAGAATCAGCAGAAGAAAACCCACTAAAAAAACTGAAGTGGAACTTTATATTGAAGTCAGACGTGGTGAAAGACAGATATCTGTGCAGCAGCAGGCCCCGACGCGCTACCCACAGAGAGGGTGCAGAATACAGCCCGTCTAGGGAACCTCTGCTTGTGAGCCCCTGTCCATGCCAAGGGAGAAGAGATGAGGAGCAGAGGGCGAGATGGTGTGAGCCGAGGCAGCAAAGCTGTGGCACTGACCATACATAGTGCCCGATCCTGGGAGATCTGGTCACCCTTCCCTGCAGAAGGAGATGGCTGCTTGGCAGGATGAGGCCCCGCACAGCTGGCACACAGACTGGAGCAGCCCCCAGTGTCACCAACAGCCCTTTCTTTGTGTCCCCTTGGACATGGACACGGAAGACCTGATTCGGAGCCTGCTGCTGCCAGGGCATAGCTCCCGCTGCTTGACGAAGACACTGCTTTGGGGCAGCAGTAATGTACACGAGGTGTTAATGAGCTAATGCCACCGGCATGACTTCATTATGAAGTTTCCCACTGCTGACTGTTCCTCTGACACCAGCCCACCTTTAGGGGACAGAAAACTGGTCCCATCATGGCCCCTTCCTCTGATCTACGTGCCTGTCCTGAAAGGAACAAGGGGAGAATCACAGCTGAGCTTTGCTGGTCCCAAAAAAGTCTTGCTAGCAGGTAGCCACAGCTGATGGGCTCATGCTCTCGCCCTCCCAGCTTCAGCCACCTCTTGGGGCCAGACCTCCCAGCCTCTCCCCAGCAGTACTAAGTTTTCATGAAATCATTAAGCAGATTGCTCTCATGAGGCTTTTTTTCCTGTGTGATGCCTTACCCCTGAGTGCTGTTTGAGCCCCTTGGTCCCTCAGGGCAGGCACGGACTGGTCCAGTGGAAAGTGTTGCTTGAGAAGCCAAATCAGTGAAGGGCAGCAAACCCCAGTCCTGCAGCCTTTGCACATCCAAGGCATCCAGCTACGTTGTGTGGATGTGTGGGGAAAGCAGGATCTGGGTCAGAGGGACAGCACAGACACATGAAGATGCCTTCAGCCTAGAGCAGTGGTTTTCAGCGTGTGGGCTGAAGGCTCTTAGAAACCCCAGGGTTGCATCCAAGGGTGGTAAACTTACCCCTAAAAAAGGCAAACTGAACTAATTCTTTAGCTACAGCTGCAGGTAGAAAACCACTGGCCTAGGAGAGCCCCCTCACTGAAGTTACATGGGAAATTGGTGTAAATGAGCAAGTCCTCCCCAAATTCTTTGCACTGCGTGTGTGTAGTTGTGTGTGGGCAGCTACCCGCCCCATCCTGACTGCTGTCTCTTGTCACCCTGCAGCAGAGGAGCTCATGGAAATGGATGATTCGGGCTCAGTATACGCTGGCATTCTCAGTTACGGCACTGGCTTTTTTCTCTTTGTCCTGGTGCTGGTGATTGTGGTTATCTGCAGGATGAAAATGCCAAACAAAAAAGCCATGAACACCCCCACTGTACAGAAAGTCTCCAAATTTCCACTCAAGAGACAGGTAACAGAAAGTAGATACAAGATTCCTATTCCCTGCTATGGTCATCCCTTTTCCCTTCTCCCCCCCGCTCCCCCTCCCCCCAAGTTTTCTCTCTAGGTGAGAAGGTCTACCAGAAAAACATTGCCCAAGAGGGACATAAGTTGGCTGCAGTCTAGGAGTTTAACTCCTTTTACTCATTCATTTCTGTTCCAGTGGAGCAGAAACTGATGGCAGCTGACTCTGGTTCATGAGCAGCTCCCAAGCAGCCACGTTTCTGTCACCCTTGTCCAAGAGGCGCTGGCAGTGCAGCCATGGATGCCACAGACAGCCCATCTTGCAGGGGAACAGTTTAGTCCAGTCTCCCTGGAGGAGTGGGGATTTGGGGAGCAAGAGCATGTTTTAATTGTGCTCAGTCCTGCTTTCATGGAGGTCACTGGTGAACCTGAACCAATTCTCATGGAGGTGGGAAAAAGGGTCCTTCTCCATGCAGTAAGTGATGCTCTGCCACGTGTAGTTGCAGGGGGGCAGGAGCAGAAGGCACCACGTAGAACCGCATAGTGACAGATATGGATTACACAGCTTTGGCTGTAAGCTCATGGTGGGCTTTTACAGTGCCACAACAGGAGAAGTCACTCCATAGCCTGCATGTGCTATGCACACAGAGCAAATGAATGGATGACACCTCCTGCCTGCCAGAGGGCACTGGCTAACCTGTCCCTCCTTTCCATCAGCTGAAGACTAGGTGCCTAGATCAGTGCATTTCTGCAAGGGTGGGGGGAGAGGTGGAGGGTGGGGAAATTTCCCATTTAGAACTTACCAGAAAGGTGCCAGCGGGCAAAGATAGCCCAAACCCCCTCAGTGATACATCTCAGGCACTGCCTTCCCTGAGAGTACAGTTGGCAATAACACTTCATTTGCTCTACCCAAGCAGGTGTCATTGGAGTCCAACTCTTCCATGAATTCCAACACGCCCCTGGTCCGTATCACACGTCTCTCCTCCAGCGACGGGCCGATGCTGGCCAACGTCTCTGAGCTGGAACTGCCTCCTGATCCCAAGTGGGAATTAGCACGCTCTCGGTCAGTCAACTGATGGGTCGGGTTCCCCTTTGACTCCCTGGAGTGTCACCACCCCGGTAGCCACTAATGCGCCTGCTTGTTCCTCCCTCCAGCCTGACCTTGGGGAAGCCACTTGGTGAGGGGTGTTTCGGCCAAGTGGTGATGGCAGAAGCGATTGGGATTGATAAGGACAAGCCAAATAAGGCCATCACGGTTGCGGTCAAGATGTTAAAAGGTATGGGAAGTCCACAGAGGGCAGAACAGCTTATTACACTGTGATTTCCTCTTGTTCTGTCTTTTTTATACGAACAAATAAAGCAGAAGAAAGCAAGAACAGCCTTTCTTCCCCTGCACTCGCGTAGCCTGGGGGTAAGGGCTGTCTCCTTGGAGGGCATGTAAAAGTGCAAATCTCATCAGGAACAGGGCAATGGGAATTTTAACCCAGTTCTCTTCCACGGGGTAATAGCATTCCTGAGAAGAAGGGGAACCCCCTTCACTTCTAGCCAGCTCTTTGAATCAGCCCACTCCTTACTCCTGTAACCAGCGCTGCCTGTTCTAGCAAAAGCTTGTGCAACAAGCTCAGGTGGAGTTTGGAGAGATTCAGTTGACAAACTGCTTCTTGGGGAGTTTCTTCATTGTGGAAACTTGATCCTGAACTCCTGAGAGGTTAAAGGGAAGCCAAAGTGGGGGATTCACTGGGCACCTCCGGATGAGTTTCTGTTTCCCCTCCTTCCTCTGCACACAGTAACCACAGACAAACACACAAGACAAAAATCACCCTGAGGAGTTCAGCTGGAGCAAGCAGGGCAGATGCTCCAACAGTGAGCAGCCAGGGTTTGAGGTTACATGGGGTGACATCTTAAAAAAAATAATATTTCTTATCAGAAAGGGATTCGTTTCATTTACATTTCCTTCTATACATTCTCGTGTCATTTTTGGAAGCAGGAACATTTCCATCTTTCCAAACCAAAACATTCATCTTGGGGAGGTTTTACCCCATTTTTCTACATTTGTAGAAAATGGAGGGGAGTTTTTCTACTTTTGTTGAAAAGCTTCCATGCAAAAAATACATTCCTTCCTCTAGCCTGTTTCCCAGGTCTGACCCTACTCCATCCTTGACTCTTTTCCCCTGGAGATGAGGGAGGGAAACAACTGGAAAAGGAAAATGGTCCTGAGTACCAAAACTGACATTTTTCTTTAATACTTATCAGAATGAAACAGAAGATGAGAGGTTTTATGGATTTCCATATGAACATTTATCTCTATTTACCTGTTTTTTCTTCTTGAACAAGTATTGTCTCTTTTTTTTGTGACAGTAGTTTTTTATTTTACTTTGATTCTTTTTCCCAATGTAGAATAGATGCAAATACTGCCATATTTTAAGTACTGTTTCCCTATCAAAGCCCCACGTGGCTGCACAGCAGTTGTATTAACTACTTCATAAAACACTGATTTTCTTCCTGACCTTTTTTTGCTTTCCTCTCTTGCTTTCTCCAGATGATGCCACTGACAAGGACCTTTCCGACCTGGTCTCTGAGATGGAAATGATGAAAATGATTGGGAAGCACAAAAACATTATTAACCTCCTCGGTGCTTGCACGCAGGACGGTATGTAGTGAAGCAGCCTGATACTCACAGCATGCTGGGAGAGTCAGGTTTGACTGTCCCTTCTGTGTAATTATTCACTGGCTGCCTGAAATGTCCCAGATGAGATTTCGGTGGTCGGCTGTTCCTCTGCTGGATGCTGATGGTGCTCTTTCTTGCAGGACCACTGTATGTGTTGGTGGAATACGCGTCGAAGGGGAACTTGCGGGAATACCTCAGGGCACGTCGCCCACCTGGCATGGACTATTCCTTCGACACCTGCAAGCTGCCCGAGGAGCAGCTGACATTTAAAGACTTGGTTTCCTGTGCCTACCAGGTGGCCCGGGGCATGGAGTACTTGGCATCTCAGAAGGTGAGTTGAGAAACCTCATTTGGTAGAAGCGTCGGTCAGACCTGTCTGTTCAGAGGCGTGTAGTGCTGTGTGTGTGTGTAGGACAACTCAGGCAAAGCGTTACCAGGCTTCTCCCTTTAGAGACCAGACTTTTCAGTATGAAGTGTCCTAGGTGTTTTGCAGAAGGCTTCAGCTGTATGCGGAAGTTCCCGTATGCTGGCTGTGTCCAAGACCCATGCAGCTGCACAGCCCTTGCTGTCACCTGCAGTCCCGTTAGCATCCCCAGAATGCATACAAAAGCACAAGCAGCCCAGATCTTGGTGCTCACCAATTCAACCTCTACCACTCATAGAGGTAACTGGCTTTCAGATGTGTGATCCTGAGGCTCAGCCAGCAGTGGCCGGGGTGAGCATCACACCACCTTGTGAGCTTCCACCGTGGGAGACGTTACTTTAGACAAGTCAGGGGCTGCATGCACCCCTGTCCCCCCCCCACCTCCTTCCTGAGATCACTGAAAATGCAGAGGAGCACCCACGGGAAAGATGAGATCCTGGGTGTAGCTCATGTGCTCGTGGCTGTCACCAGCGCATGCAGGCTTGGCGGGAGCAGAGCTGGCAGTGGATTTGGCTTGATGCATGGCCGTGCCCAGGATACTCCCTGTGGAGCCCTTTGCTGACACTGAGCCGGCTGCTGCATTTGCTTACATCATACCCTGGGATTAGTCCTGATTTACCCTGACATCAGCAAGTGGAGACTCAGGCTTTGGGTTCAGGAAGCTGTGCACCAGACAACGTGACCTCTTTTTGCGGGCAGGGAGCACTACACCAAGAGCAGGTTCAGCTTCAGATGTCAAAAGTGCTGGTCCTGTGACTGCAGTTCAGGGTGGATGGTTCGTGGTGGCTTTAAACTCCCTTTCTGCACAGCGTAGGCTAATGTAGCTTCTTTCTCAGATAACTATGAGATATATTTTGGACTTACAGGGAATGTCTTAATTTGAGGATTATTTTCCTTCAAACATGAACCTGCACTCCTCTTCCTGGAGGAAGCGGGGCACTAAGGACAGCTTCACGTCCCAGTAGGCGCCCACAGAAGAGGAGGGTTGGGTTTTTCATTTGTGCATCCCTTTTGGAGAGAAGAGACACGTGGCTGTGTCAGAGCTGAGGCTGCCGATTAGGTGTTGCTAAGAGGTGGCTCCCACTGAGCATGCATGATGGGGCAGTGACACAGAAAGTGAGGAGTTAAGCAGTGCCCACAGCTTTATGAGCTTGGGAGTCAATGAAGTGGCAGCTCATAAACCACACGGTGCTGTTGGTTCCAGGCGTAAGCGGCTAACAAGCCCTTATTTATTGACTTGCTCACCTTTCACAGTGCATTCATCGCGACTTGGCAGCCAGGAACGTGTTAGTCACTGAAGACAATGTGATGAAAATAGCTGATTTTGGCCTCGCTAGAGACGTCCACAACATCGACTATTACAAGAAAACCACCAATGTAAGTACAGAGCTGCCAAGCACATGCAGTTCTCCTTCTGGCAGGGAATTCAGCCATCCCTGCAGCAAGTAGCCCTTGTCCCGCATCTCCCTTTCTAGAGGGGCTTAGGAGGAAGAAATCTGCCGGTAGCCTCACCTAGGGGGGGACTGTAGATAGGCTGGTCCCAGGAGTCTACCCACCATCCATTTTCTTCCTGACAGATACTGCTGTTGCTAGCAGCTGTTTGTGAGGTCTCAGCTCTGGCCAGGAGGCTTCAGACTAAGAGAAACCAAGGGTTTTACCAAAGGGGAACCGAGCCTTTTCCAGCCTGCTGCACTACTGTTTTTGAAGTTCCCAAGGAGCCAAGCTCTGGTCCCACCAGAGCGCTTGGCAAAGGAATGTCACTTTCTGTATTTCTGGAGCTACCTGGCTTTAATGCACTTATCTCTTTTTTACAACTGAGCTCCTTGACTCCACTGCTAAGGGTGAGAAGATGGTCCCAGTCAAGGGCTGAGTCCTGGAGTTGTTTATATTTTCGGCAGAGATTAATTGAGGAATGAAGGGATAGAGAGACAACCTGTGTCATGATTCAAAGCCGCCCTGCAGCAGATGCTGAGCTCTGAGCAGTCCATGAGACATCCCTCACCATCACTGCCACGCTGCAGAGAGCAAAGTACATCCCAGTGCTCTGCAGCAAAGGAGCAAAAGCCACAACAACTGTAACATAGTGTGGAGATGGCAGTGGAAGAGGTTGTGAGGGTATTGCAGAACCTGAGGGTCTTGCAACTGGAAGGGGTCTGAATGTCCAGGCAGGCCTACAAAGCCTACTATGCCCAAACTGATCATTTTCAGTATTGTGTCAGAAATCTCTTAATTGCCAGGATTTCTTAATCATAAATTAATAAAATTCTTGGGAATTTTAATCATGAATCAAATGGATTTTCCCTGTTTGAGCTATGTTGGACAGCTGAGAGCATAATCCCATTTGTGCATCCTGGCTATGTCCCATCTCTAATTGTCTCCCCCAGTGAAACAGTGGTTCAGAAGAGCACAAGGCCCTCCCTTAGCCAAATTATGCCTCAAGCATGAAAGTCCCCCCAGGAGCCAAGCAAAACTCAAAAGAATTATGATTAAATCTAGCCTTTCTTATCTCGTATTTCTTGTATGTTTATGACCCTGATGTAGGATGTTCCCTGGGAAACCTGGGGGAAGGCCTCCACCTTTAGCCTTCAGCAGGACCAAGAGTTGATTCTTGGAGGATCTGGCCCTTGCCTTCACTCTTGGAAGTTTCCCTAATTTACTTCAGCCTAAGCAGGGTTTGGGTTTGGACTTGGAGTCAAACTGCTTCTTCCAGCCAAAGAGATGGAAAGTGTTGTCCCATGCTCTGCTGCAGAGCTAGCTGCATTTATGAGCGGTGGATGCTGTTCCCATGCAAAGGTTTAGATGCTCTGTTATGTTAAACCTGCCTTGGCAGTGAAATACTGTCCTCTACGGAGAGCATTTGCTCCAAAGATTGTCAGTGAAGATCCAGGGATCAAATGCTCTAATCTGTTTATATGTGGCCACTACTGCTTTGCCCAGTGACCGGGAAGGCAGATGTAGTTGTTAATGAAAATGTTTCAAACTGGATTAGAAAAGAAGATTCAGACGGTGCCGTTGTGGCTGGGGGAATATGCTGATGGAATGTTCCCATTGTCTTCCTAATCACAGGGTCGGCTGCCTGTGAAATGGATGGCTCCAGAAGCCTTGTTTGACCGGGTCTATACTCACCAGAGCGATGTGTAAGCATACCCGCGCTTTCTTAAAAGAAGTAAAATGACAGGGAAATCAACACCTACTGTATCTTAAAGACAAATGTATTGCTAAGCACGAGCAGGGCTCTTTCACTTCTGGGGTGCCTGGGGATGCAAAAGCAAATGAATCGATTCCAAGCTGCAGCTTTGCACGCATGGTTTTATTTTACTGTTATCTAGTTGCTTTCATCCGAGGATCTCTAGTGAGCTGCCGAAAAATTATTGGAAGGCAGGCAGGTATTTCTTGTCCAGTTTATTCATGAGGTGATTCGTCCTGCAGTCAAAAAAATCTGTGCAAAAAACCCCCCAAAACGCCATAAAAAAAAAATTATCCTTGGCTTCCTACACGCTTTGCCCTAGACAGTTACTCTTCAGTTGAGTGTGTGGGATGAGCTTGAAATATTCCGTCTGCTGTTAGTAGAGTTGATCAGAGAATATTCAACAAATATATTCTCGGATTAATTTTGCTGCTTCATCTATTTGCCTTTTATTTTTCCTAATCCCGTTTTGTCTGTTTTAGTGCCTCTGCACGGTAAGCAAACAGCAGAGCCCGCCTTACGTGCGAGTCTGTATCACGTCTGAACTTTGCAAGGGCTGAAGCGGCTCAGCATGGGCACCAGCTTTTTATTTTAATATTTGGTCAATAATGGCATTTTTACAGTAATTCAGCAGCCAGCGTGCCTGCTCCCCAAAGCTCACCGCTTGCAATTGGACAAATTAATCTTTTCTATTTCTGTATTTTTCACATACTTTGGCTTTTATTGATCTTAAATCATAGTTTCCATGCTTAGGTAATGCTGCAGTGGGCATGACAGATAAATCAAAGCTAGAGAACGGGAGAG
Source organism: Chionis minor (assembly GCA_013398295.1). Classification (NCBI taxonomy): domain Eukaryota; kingdom Metazoa; phylum Chordata; class Aves; order Charadriiformes; family Chionidae; genus Chionis; species Chionis minor. The sequence continues at coordinate 429,711 of VZSF01004096.1, read as the reverse complement.
CGAGCGTGTGTAGAAGCGTAACAGAGACAGATAATCCCTGTTTTTAAAAAGAAAACGAAGAAGGCAAAAGATATTTTTGAAAAAGAGGACTTCTAACCAGAGCACAGCTGCAGGACTGGAGTGTGTAACATTAGTGCTGTACTGATTTTTGTTGGGGTATTTTTCTCCCAGCTTGGCCAGTGAAATGAGTGTTGTAACAAGCAAGTTTTGGTATCAGCTTGCACAATTAGTGGCCTGTGGTTCCAAGCCTGCAATTCAGTGAAGCTGTGCATGAATAATTTGATTTGTTCCATTCAGTGGAGCTGGTGGAAGACCTAACAAAGAGCTGGGGGTAATAGATGGGCTGTCACCTATCTGATTAAATGCTCATTTCAATTTCAGACTTGGTGCCTGGGATTTCTTTGCTATTGAGTTGGATCAGCAGAGATCTCCAAGTAACTAGTAAAAATGGCCTAGGCAATTAGTCATGCTATTGATGACTTTGTTAGCTATGCANGGGGGGGGGTGCCTTGGAAAAAAACCTCATTGAATTTTAAAGATCTTTCTTTGGTTTCCAGCTGGTCTTTTGGAGTGCTACTGTGGGAGATCTTCACGTTGGGAGGGTCTCCTTACCCGGGAATTCCCGTTGAGGAACTCTTCAAACTCTTGAAGGAAGGCCATCGGATGGACAAACCCGCAAACTGCACCCATGACCTGTGAGTACATGGTGGAGGGGTGACCTCGTCCCCCCACTCCCCCTTCCCTCTGTGGCCAAATGCCACTCCAGACCATGGTTCGGGCTGGTGGGACATACCAACCATGCAATTGTGGGGCTGGCAGCACGTAGGTTCCCCCACCCTGAAATGTTTTGGCTCAGCCTGTGGCTGCCAGGCTACATAACACTCCTGCCCTCGTTTGGTGGGTGGCGGTTGGGGGTGAAGCTCTGCTGTGTCATTTTTAGGATGGTTCCTCCTCCTGCCTCAAGAGCATGGACACGTGTGAGGTGATCAATAATGGGGAGCGTGGCTTCACAAAACCCTTCTCCTCCCCAAGCTGGTGGCCACGTACCGAGGCCACCATGGCTGACGTTGCCTTGGCCATAGCTGTTCTCGCAGGCGATTTGGATGTGGGTGGGCACTGCTTGGCCCCACCCTGGCTGATAGTTCCTTCTCCCCTCCCATGCAGGTACATGATCATGCGGGAGTGCTGGCACGCCGTCCCCTCGCAGCGGCCCACCTTCAAGCAGCTGGTGGAAGACCTGGACAGGGTCCTCACCGTGACGTCTACCGATGTGAGTGTGGTGGGGTGGGCATGGGGAGGGGTTACTCGAACCCCAGTGGGGGGCACCCGGTGTTGATGGATCTGTTGCCCTGGCAGGAGTACTTGGACCTCTCAGTGCCCTTCGAGCAGTACTCGCCGGCCGGCCAGGACACCCACAGCACCTGCTCCTCGGGGGATGACTCGGTCTTTGCACATGACCTGCTGCCCGACGAGCCCTGCCTGCCCAAGCACCCACCCTGCAATGGTGTCATCCGGACGTGAGGACACCCCAAGCAGACGGACGGACGGACAGGCGGGCAGCATGCCCATGGAGGCACGAGTGTGGGGCGCCAAGCATGAAACCGTAGTGAAGGACCTTCCAGTGGAACTGTGTGGTGGTGCCCGGAGATTTGTGTTGTTGTCGAGCTGTTCAGGGTTTAAAAAAAAAAAAATTAACTTTTTTTTTTGGTTGGGTTTTTTTTTTTTTGTTGTTGGTTTTTTTTTCCCGTTTGCTGTATAAAAAGTCAAGAAGCACTGTTTGGCCTGAAGGAACTAATCTCTTGCCAAGATGATCTATCATATATAATTGTTTTTTTTTTTTTTAAACAGAATGTTGAACCTGGGGGGTGCTGACCTCCCAGCCTCCGCACTCGTATTTCGAGTGCCAGAGTAGCCGTTCTGTGCCTGCAATACGAAGAAGAGGAAAACAAAAATCTTCCTTTTTAAAAAAAGAAAACACAGACAAAAAAAAAAAGGTGTAAAGAATGTAGAAATTCTTTGCTTATGCAATCTGTACATGAACCTTTTTGGTGGAGCTGAAAAGCCACGTTGCCTGCAGGGATTCATATATTTATAAAAATATCTATATTTTTGTTGTCGTCGTTTTTATAACTTCATGATCTTATTACCCAGCTACATAGAAGGAATCCTTTTGGGAAGAAGAAGAAAAAAGATTAATAAAATGTAAACCATCNAAAAAAGAAAACACAGACAAAAAAAAAAAGGTGTAAAGAATGTAGAAATTCTTTGCTTATGCAATCTGTACATGAACCTTTTTGGTGGAGCTGAAAAGCCACGTTGCCTGCAGGGATTCATATATTTATAAAAATATCTATATTTTTGTTGTCGTCGTTTTTATAACTTCATGATCTTATTACCCAGCTACATAGAAGGAATCCTTTTGGGAAGAAGAAGAAAAAAGATTAATAAAATGTAAACCATCATGGAGAAAGGAAAAAAGGAAAAAAAAAAAGGACGAAAAGACAGTCAAATCATCTGAAATGGCGGCGCTTTGGCCAGGCTCGGCGGCTGCTGGCCCTCGCACTAGGCTGGGAGCGATGGGTCCGTGCCGAAGCGGGAGCAGACCCCGGGGACGGGCAGAGACCCCAGCGCCAGCCGTGGGGGTCCCCAGAGAGGAGAACGTCACCCATCCGAGAGCGGCGGGGGACCTGGCTCCTGGGTGCCCACACGGCATGTCAAGCCACATCCTGACCTTTGGGAACAGCTGTTTTGGGGGGGTGGGGGGAAATCTCGCTTTTTGGGGTTTGTATAATTTTGCTTGCCAAGGGTGAGTGGGAGCAGCTCCTCCATCCACCCCTCGACGCCAGGAATTTGGCTCCATCTACGTGCAGTGACTCGGAGAAAGAAGTTACGGGTACCTGTAGGCAAGAGCCTTTAACTTATATCAAAAAGGTTTATTCCAGAGAATCTGTGTATATATCTATAAATATATCCTGNATCAAGTTTTTCTTTTGTGTTTATGGGAAATATTGAAAGAATGTATAGGTGTACAGTCCTTTAACAAATTACATTTAATGTTATAAATATATATATATATGTATTCATTTAAAAAAAAATTAGTTTATCCTGGATTGCAGTGAGCAAAGGTAAGTTTATTTTTTAATACATCACCAGTGGTTAAAACCAAACAAATAGCATCAGAGAGATGATTTTTACATATTTCAGAAAAACAGGGCCAAGAATTCTTCCATCAGTTTAACCACTGTGCATTAAGGGGGCGTGGGTGTTTATTTTTCTATTTTCAAATGAAGGTATTCTTTGAGGTCGATTTAATAACAAGTATGCAGCAAAGCGAAGTGTTGACTTTGGATGATGCGGGGTAATTTTTTTTTCCCCTTTGCCAGTACCGTTGTATTTTGGGCTTCAGAAATGCCATGTGAGCAAAATAGCAAGAAGTGTGACACTGTTTGCAGGAGAGGTGCAACAACTGCGCATTTCTTTTCATCTAATACATTGGAAAATGCCAGTGATGCCTGATTTTCTGTGTTTAAAATGCTGTGCTGTTTTGTTCCTCGATGTCAGATAGCTGTTTAAAAGCACAGGAGTGAACTAGGAAATTTTAGCGTGGATCAAGCTGACAAGGGGGGAGATCGGGTCTGGGGATTTTTTGTGGGGTTTTAGGGTTTTTTTTTGTCCAGAAGACTTCATCTACTACCACGAAGAGGCAAAGCAAATTGCATTCTGAAATCTATTCTTTCCATTTTCCTTTGGTGCATATTACATATCAATGTTTCAGAATAACAGGATGACAACATCTCATTTTAAGACTTTTTTTTTTTTTTTCTTCTTAGAGCCACAAAATCCTTATCCTAAAATAAATAATTTATAGTTTGAGGTTACTTCAGTGGAAGTTTGAGAAGGTAGATTACTATAGAGTTTTGTTTTGTTGGAATAAAAAAGAATTTTTGGTATTTTCTTACAAATGTCTGCTAATTGTGTACATTCCAAGTACTCGAAGCGTTGAGTTTTCCTGTACTGAAAAAAGAAAATGTACAAAACTGTGCATGATTTCAAATGTTACTAGATATTATAAATATATATATAATTTATTGAGTTTTTACAAGATGTATCTGTTGTAGACTTGTTGACTTTAACATTTCTTATTCAATGCTTATATAGTTTTATAGCCTGGACTATTATCTTTAAAAGCTTAAAAAATTAAAAATTCCAATTTTGTTACATTTTATACTGTTGATGTTACAATCCACAGGTTTGCATAGCGTGATTTTTTTCAATGAGCAACTCTGTTCAGTTTATTTTAATACTGTATTTCTGTGCCTGACAGCTGCAGCTGTCGAAGGTGTGAGATGAACACTAAATAAAACTATTCTGCTTTTGTTAACATGGCAACCTTACTTTTACGAAAATCAAAAAACCCAAGTTGTTAAATTTTGGGGTTTATTCTCAGTTGTGAGGGTCCTTTGCAAAACCAAGTCTTCTAGCTTCTGGGATTTGTAGTGCTAGGAGGGTTTATTTTTACAGTGCTGCTTTGCAAGTCCTGGCCAGCACAGGTTTTATATTCATAATAAATTTATAACAATTCTGGTTTAAGGGCAGTAATATTTATTTGTTAGTGGGTATATTTGTAGCCACACAAGCCATTGTGAGCATACAGGTATAGAGGTGTTTAAGCCATGCTGTCATACAGGATAAAGTATGCAGCAGTAGCACAGGGGCAGGAATCGCTTGTTAAACCTCTGACCATAGATTTCTCCCAGCGTGATGGTGATGGTGCTCACGTTGTTGCCTTCAGCCCTGCAGATGCTGGTGGAGGTGCAAGGTCCACAAGAGGAGCCCACTGCTAGGAAAGGGGGAAGGTGGGTGCATCAGAGCGGGCACCCAGAGCGTGGTGGGATGGGCACGAGGGACCTCATCCTGCCCAGCTCCCAAGGAACAAGGGGAGTCCAAGTTTGGCTTTGGCTTCGGAGGGGTTGAGCAAGAGAGCTTAGTAAATCCTTGCTTTGCTGGTAGCAGGCAATGCCAGGGGGATGTTGCAGCTTGGGAAACATTGGGCCAATCCTGCCAGCCCTTCTATGTAGTATTAATGGATTCCTACAAGTGATCCTGCTGAACTGCATCCCAGACGCCTCAATTTGTGCATGAAAGGTTACCTGCCTACATACAGCCTGCCTACAGCAGCAGGCAGTCTTAGTTTCAAGTAGCTAGGCATGGGAGTGTGTGCATCTGAGCATTTCATGTCTGTAGCGCTGGGGCTGGCACCACCACGGCTATGTCCAAGTAGAATTTAAAAAAAAAAAAAAAAGCATGGTTTTTGTGTCATTTTCTTGCCATTGTGAGAAAAAAACGCATTCTTTTAGCACTACTAGGATGCCCTGCATTGTGAGAGAAGTCTTGCTACCTGGAACGAGTTGTTTCCGTGCTTTAAGGACACACTTGGATGGTCAGCCCCGAGCCCTGCCCCAGCAGGAGCGGTGTGGGCCAGGGGACAATCCCTGGCCATCCAAGGCTGCAGCCGGAGCGCAGCTGAATGGCCTCTTGCTGGCCCACGTGGAAATGGCTTCATCATGGCAGCGCTGTGAGGATGTTGTGCACCGTTTGCAGCCAGGACATGAAAAGCAGGAGAAGGACAGATCATTCTGCAGTTAGCTGTTGTGTGTAGCGTACCCACGCTTTATAGCTGTCCAAAAAAAGTCCCCAAGCACACAGAGCGCACAGAAGTCAAAGTCTCAAAGAGGCAAGTCTCTATCCCAATGCGGTGGCTGACCCGCGCATGGAGCTGGCGTGATGTTTGCTTTCCCTCTTGGGTTTCATGATGTCATTCTTCCTCTGCTGGCCTTCGCCCGCAGCGGTGTTTCCTTGTGGGTTAGGGAGGAGGGGGTAATATTTTACTTTAATTGCCCTACAGTGCAGCCAGTTCTTAGCTGAGGATGAATATTTGGCTGCAGGGTGTGATGTGCATTGATCAATGTGCAAAACAATCTCAAGGAACATTTGCAAAGCTGCTCAGTTGGGCTGCGTCACTGAGTGAACGTCCCACCACAGCTCATCTTCCCCTTTGGTGGCTGCAGCCTTCCACCCAAACTGTATGCCCTTTCCACATGAAAGAGTTATTTTCCAAAGCAGAACAAATGTCTTTTTTCCTCTGTGGGTGACTACACAAACAGGGCCTCGCACTGGCCACTGTGACCTGTTTCATAGCAACATTCAAACAAATTACTAAAATTGTGATTTATTCCCATTGGTCACGGCTCCGTGGTGAGACAGGGAGGATTTGGCAAAAGGAAGAAAAATCTGAAGCCCTGCAGGTGTCAGTAAGAGATGGCAACTAGAACTAAAATAGCAAAATTTCCTGGTGGCTGGTGCCATTTAAAACTCTTGAAGGAGGTGTCTCCTGCTGGTGGACTCCTCTAAGCAAGTTCATCCCTCCCAGAGGCTACATAACCTGCAGAAAGGGAATATGGAGACATCGGTTGTGTTGGTGTGAAAAAGGAATATAAAAGGCGAATGACGGATGTGCTCAACACCGCACAGCTACTAACAATGGGAGGACACAAGGAAATATCCAGAGGAAATGCCAGGAGCTGAAATGCTGTCTAGGGCTTCTTGGCCCAGGACCAGGGGCTCACCAAGAGACAGGGAAAGGATTTGTCACTCTTGCTTGTACCCTCTTCTTCCTCCACTTTCTCAGCCACACTAGCTCTGATTTAGTTTCTGTTTCATCACCATCACATTGTTTTTCAGAAGCAGCATCTTGAGTGCAGGCAACATGTCAAGCAGAAGAAGCATCATGCTCGGCCCCAACAAGATTATAATATAAAACCAGGAAAGAAATCAGTGCTCTAGCACATGGTGAAACAATTGGCTCTGAGCCCTACGGGGACATTTGTGCCCACATGCACCACCATGTGATCAGCTGTCCTGGCTGGTGCCCACCAAAGACCAGCCCATAACAATTGCACCTGTCCCAGACCCTTTGCGGGGATAGGGGTGTCTGGCAGCATGTAGGAGCAGGGGATGGGAAAGGAAAGTATCCAAGCAGAAGAAAGATGTCTTACCCAATGTGCATGTGGGATTGGCCCAAGAATCGTTTTGCTGAAGGCCAAATTCTCCATGTATCACCCACTAACCAAGGCTTTCTCCAGGTTTTTCAAAGTGCAGACAAAAGTGTCTTTGCCGTCATGGAGGAAGGACCCCAGTTGGGAGGAAAGAGCAGGGAGAAGGTACAGAATCAGGTGCATCTTCCAACCAAGTGCTACGTTCAAAGAGGCGTTGGGCACCAAAGTCAAGCAAGGGGAAGTTTGGCACCAGTAGAGCATTAGGTACCTCCACACCTCCATGGCACTGGGGTGCACTCCCTGTGCATTCGAGCAGAAAATCAGGCAGCGCAAACTAAAACTGACGCTGGGCAGAACAAGATAATACCATGGATAGTCCACACACAGCCTCTCTGGCAATAACACACCCTGTCTAGCCATTGTTCCTGGCATTTATCTAAATGCCACGCACACTCGCCTCTGGAGCTGCCTTACCATCCTCTGCAGGCTCTCAAGGCATGCCAGACTGAGGCAGGGGTGGAAAGTCAAAGGTAGATGCCTTACATCTCGGGTAGGCACCATGTTTGGGTTCAGTCTGCCCTGAGCCAAAGTCAACATGGATGTTAGCATAATCTGAGACTTCCAGACGTTAGAGACTGTATTAAAGAGCAGGTTGCAAGCAGTGGTGGTGAAACTTGTTACCTTTTGACTCATACTGACAAGACCTCTTAATAGGAGAGGAGCAGAACCTGAAGTATTGATGGCAGAAAACCAAGGCTGAGAAAGGCAATGTAAAACATAGTCCATCCCCTGGAGACTCTGCTAGACTGGTAGAACTGGGCAAAAAAACCAAACAAATTCCTACAAGCCCTTACAGAAGCTGCCTCAAGGAACTATCTGCTTTGGAGGATAACTTTGCAAACACAAAGTGATCACAGCCTGCACAGACATAGCCCGAAACTCTGTGCAGAAGAGCTGTCATGCGCTCCTGACATGCTTACACACACCCAAAATGACTACCTGGACAGCCACGATCCAGCCAGCAGGTTGCCACCTTCCCAGGAGCCAGCATATTTGCTTTATGAGGTAGCTACCAAAAAAGGCTGAACCCAATGCAAGAGAAATTATTCCATGTCTTTCCTGGGTAGCACCACAGGTATCTTTTTTCCCAATATAGCAAATAACTTGGTCAGGAAATGATTCTTTGTGCTGACCTTCCATCAGACACTTACCTAGCCTGCTCAGCAAGGCAGAAAACTCATTTATTGGTCCCAGCCAGTCAATGTCGATTTTTCCACTTCCACGTCAGTAATATGGAGGAGGGAGACAAGTACAATTTTCTCCCAAAGTAAAAATTAACTAGTCTTTGGAGAAGTTGTTTTCAAGCAGACCCTGGAATTAAGCCTGCTTTAGTAGTACTGAGAGGTAACCTCTTGTTAGTGCAGGAGAGAGGTATCTGCTTTAATCCTCATGTACTTCTCTGCAGCGTTTAGCTCCCTCAGCCGTTTCTGTCCTGAAGAAGATGGCAGACTTACAGGTGATGGACGGCGCTTGCGGCCATTCCAGAGGAACAAACTCAATGAGAACTGGTGGGGGATCATTGCAGACCTCCATTACAGGATTCCAAAACAATCATTTTCCTGTGCTGGAGTGACACATAACATCTTCCACATGGGAAGAACATGCACTCAAGTGCTGACATTACACTGATGATGCCCACCCCACCTTCACTGTGCACCACCATGAGGGCTGAGTAGCTGGACAGGATCAGGTCTTCAATGTGTCTCATTGACTCAGTTTGGCTAGCAGTTTCAGAGGACTCCTAATTCTCTGACAACCTTAAGTTTTTGCCTAATACAGTATCCTAGGGAAGTCTTCTCTGATTTGAAGTCAGGGAAGAGTTTGTCTTGTCTTAACAGACAGCAATCTGGCCTCCACTGCACACCACCTGGTCCAGCTGAGGGAACTACAGTAGAAAGTTAACTACGTGACCATGGACCTTGAGCCCTTAGGAAGTTATTGGACAGGCACTGCTGAACGCGTCAGCAGAAAGGCACTGAGATGTTTGGCTGGTGAGGGCAGTAGGGAAAACATAAGAGAAGAGCAGAGATGGGCACATGGATGGTGAAAGCTGAGTCATCTTCATAGGGGGAGGGAAAGGACCAAGCTGCCAGATGGTTTCCCCAGAAAGATGCAATAACTTTCCAGGTACTTGTGAGTTCACATGCTGGGAATGTGCTGCTGTCAGAAAGGGACACTCATTTACACTCTGCACATGAGAATTTCAAAGTTCTGGCAGTCTGAATGTCACCTCAGAGGTCTTGTTATACAAGTAATTCAGATTTCTGGTGATTATTCTTCCTTGAACAGAAACCATGCAGCCAAATCTAGCCTACACAAGAGATGGAGGATTTTAGGGCTGATTGATCTGGGCATTGTAAAATGCATTTGTGGAGACGCCCTTGTCAGTATACGCATTCCTGCGTAATACTTCTGTTGGAGGTTTATTGCTTGCACATGAAAAATTTCTGCAAATACCTCCCAAAGGCATTTATGGTCACACTCTTGAAGAATACCAGGAAAATCCAGAATTGGACCATCTTAATGGGGCCCTGCAGAGCCTCCCTCTTCAAAAAAGCCATTCCACTCAGAATAACCCTCATTGCCTCAGCCTGAGGTGTATAAACACCCAACTAACAAAAATCATCTGCCAAGCAACCCTTCACAAACTACCCAAGGAAATATTCATACCCAGACAGGAGAAATGACAGAAATGCCTGAACATTAGGTAATGCCTTTGCAAGTATTATCACCTTCCAAATAGCCCAGGGGAGAGAAGGAGAGGCTGGGCAATATACCCCAGATGACTAGGGACTTTCATCTGGCAAGGCAGCCCCCGAGGTCTGGAACCATCATAGCTGGTTCTGAGCAGCATGGTGACTACTAGATAAAATATGCAGATAAATACAACACACGTTGTGAGGCTGACGTTAAACAAAAACCAAGATCCAGACAGGGGTGCGGGTGCCAGGCTGGGTGGACATCACTCCCCTTTTCTCTACAACAGTGGTGGGTTTTTTTTCTGCTGATTAGTAAAGATGTAATTCTTAATATATAGTTACATCTATACGCTTGCTAGTTACAATTTCAGCATATGAAGAGTTCTGCTGTTAGGTAAATATGCTGGGAAAATGGAAGCTTTTAATATCACCTACCAGTTTTACTGACATTTACTACTAAGATCGTAATTCTGCCTTAAACTGGAGGAAGCCTCAGATGGGCTGAAACATTTTGGATAGACCTCTTCCACCTTCCCCTTTGCCCCCTCTAGCTCATGATGACATTTTTCATTGAAAGGGTCTCAGACTGTAAGAGATATGTGCACACTCACAACACGTTTTATTTTTATCCCAAATTATTGTTTATTTGTGAGAATCGTATTTCTTTCTCCTTTAAAAAAATAAACAGGACTTAAGAAACCTGAGCCAGTGGGGACCTTTGGATACCAAGTCCATTTCACGCAAAGCCTCACTATCAGCTTTCAGTCTTTGAACGTAATTTTAATGACATTTTCAGGAATTTCAGGTTTGCAAAAGCAAGGCTGTTATTGGATATTCAGAAAACAGAAAGGTAAGTGCTGTATTCATTACAACATTACAAAGCTATTTTGGCACAGAAATACTACTTTTCCATCAGCCTTGTACTTAAATACAGAATTCAAGAAATTTTTACAAGGTAGAGAAAGGGCAAGCGATTGTTGGCAAAAGGGGTGGTTCTGAGGTTACAGAATCTAAAGTAATTTTGGTTGGCTGACCAAAATCTAGTTAATTTTTCTGAATGTGCCACAATCCTCATGTAGGTGGTACTAACTCATACTTGCTTTGCCCAGATCAGAATATCACACAGATCTTATGAACAGGGAAGAATGTAAGAGCAGTATGAGCCCAAGGAGAGTGGGCAGCTCTCCAAATGGGAGACACTCATCCTCATCATGAAAGTCAATCTTAAGAAACCATGTAAAAGGCCGTCATTTCAGTTGTTAGGCAAAATCTCCAGCAAAGCCAAGGGAGGTTTGCTTGTGTGGGAGGGAGTGGAGAAGCAAGGCCTCCGTGCATGTGCGAGCGTGTAGAACACGGCAGAAAAACAGTTGTTTATGCAACATTAAAGTTGAGAAATGAAGCAGTCAAGAAATGCAGCATTAGGGTTGAATGCTCAAACGTAATGTTGCCTCCCAGTGTTTAAGTGGTTTTGCACATCACTATGAATCCATGCAATAGTCAAGATTCGTGAAATATTCTGTAATTGGGGTTATTCAGTGACAAGTCAACCTGTGATTGTCCTGCACAGGGGGAAAAAAAAGAAAGCAACACTTTAATTTGAGACCTCACGATCCTTACAGCTTTGTCCTTGATCTCCAGGTCTGTGTGAGCTGTACCTTGGTGTAGAGGTCACTTCACACTCTCAGCAGCAGAGAATTATGCCTAAAATAAGACCGTGACTTAGCTGACAGCAAAGTGCTTCAGTCTGGATGCCAGCATCCAAATAAGAGTCTAAAACTGCCACCCCTGATTTTGGCTCCTGCCCACTCTGCAGATGGGCACGGGGGCGCTGGGTGTCCCTCACCGCCTGTGCAGCCCTGCACACAGCACCTTGCAGGACCAGCCTTTCCTATTCAGCATTTCCTTGGGAAGTGGTGTCCTGCGCTGCAGTACCTGGTTTTTCATTACTCACTCAGTAATTAGCTGTTTTCTGGCTCTTGGTTTAAGATGCTCCTCGCAGCTGACACCGAACAAGCCACCTGCCCCTTCTTGCAAACGCAGGAGCACCTGAGAATGGTGCTGCAGGTAGTCCCTTACAAAGTCCACATCATCTCTCAGAATTCAGCTGTGCAAGACAGCTAGGGCAAGCACAGTCCCACGGCTTATGATGAGAGCTTTTTTCTCCCTTTGAGAAATGAGAATCTGTGGCTCTGAGGGGACAGAGCTTCCACATCCCCATGCCTTTCAAACTTCCTGGCTTACTTTGTATACAATTCCGAATGATCAAATCTAATGCTGATCTGACCTTTGTTTATTTTGCTTTCTTCAATGTCTGAGTGATTAGTTTGGCTCAGAAAATGGATTTAACGCTAATTTCAAAAACCGCTAATTACAGTGACTGAATTAATTCCAGCCTCAAAGAAGCCAATGGTTCACATTAAATAGCAGATAAGGCAAAACATCTCAATTTAGTCTGGCTATACATTTGTCAGATTTCTGTGCAAAATGCACACATGAGCGAGATGCAATGAAGAGAGACAAAATTAGATAGCAGCAAGCTCTCACTAACACTCAAAGAGCATAGCCCATGCTGTTCGTCTTAGGTGCCTTGAAGTTCAGGCACTGATGAAGCAGATTTCGGGTGGGAAATCTAATGTGCAGAGAGGGGGAGTCCAAGCAGCGAAATAAATTATTAATCATCAATATCTCTATTTTAACATCTTAAAGGCATGAGCTGCTGAAGTCAGAAAAACTTTTGTAAGTGTCGTAGAGCAAGAGCAATTCAAGCTGAAGGAATGGGGTGAGTTTGCGGCACGTGTCCCAGGTGCACAGAGGTAGACAGGGTCCAGTGCCAAGTAGGGGCACAAGGGGCGCTTTTCAGATCTCTGTGTAGTCTTTTAGGATGGTGCCAAAGCTGACAAACTTGAGAGCTGAGTTTCTATAGCTAATTACTGCGGTTTACAGACACTGAAGCTAAGGCACATGTTTTCAGAAAGGCTGAGCTCAGGCTCCCAGTATGGTGCAAATTAAAGCAATAGCTTCGTTAACTATCTGTTCATACATGTAGCACATTGCAACAGTAGCCCTAGAAGCCGGGGCTTGGAGACCACTGGCATGCAGTAGAGGATTAGCTCCTGGGCTCCTCCACCTTGCCTGGGTGAGATGGCAGAGGCATTTCACATTTTTTGACCATTCCCTTAAAAAATATGGCTTACAAGCCAAAAAAATTCATTTTATTCATTCAAGTCATTTTACTGTTGCCAGCTAACGTGGATTTAACTGGCTCATCTTCAAATGCTCAGGTTTGAAACTTCTCACCTTTTCTTTTTAGAGGCATTTTTCTGCTTGACATTAAACTTCCCATTATTCAGTGTTTGCTTCAAAAAGCCAAACGCTGTCATTTGAGGGAGGCTACAAACTGGACACAGATTATCCCAGTAATCTTATGGACAACCTTCCCAATCGACTCCCGCAGTGGGAAACCCCCATGAGCAGCATTTCAAGGGTTCGGGCACATCCCAGCAGTTATTTTTCCTGCAGTCTCCTGCTGCATCTCTGACTCTGACGCTGGAGTACGCCTAACTCATCCAGCTGCCCTCGAGCCAGGGCTTTACCTTTGCTCATTCACCATAAACCCCTGTTGTTCTGTGGGAACATCTGCTCATTCGTGCTCCACCCAAACACCACACACATTCTTCAGAAATTTCTCTTTCTACAGGTCTGGTTGCTTTTTGCCAGCAGCAATGTACACACTTGACATGCTAAGAAAAAGTATTTAACAGGAGGAAAATGCGTTCTTCATAAATTATTCTCACTGCAGGATGGAGAGGTGAAAACTAAGACTGCCGTACTTTAGGGAACCCGTTCTTAAAAGGAAAGGAGCTTAACTGAGGCAGTTAAAGTGGAAACTTGCCATTCCCTCTCCATAGCATGCTTCAAAAAGCATTTATGCTAGTTTACACATGTCACTACTGGACCAAGGGATGGGGTGGCTGTACAGCACCCTGGGAACTACACTACCCTCATATGAATCCATGCCCAGTGGGAGACTAGGGAACAGATTTCTACCTGTGCTTCCACCTCGGCTTCTGTGAAACAGAAATTCTGTGAATTTGGGGCTGGTTTCCGGCCAACTAGGACAAGTCCCTTTCCTTAGCTCCCTGGAGGTGATCCATACTTGACACCAAAGACTTAATTTGCATGGAAGAGCAAGAGTCGTGCTCTGGTAGGCATGGAAGAAGACACCGTGCCGTGCCAGACAAATGCAAGGTATGGGTTTATAGCAGTTTTCCATACTAATAGACCCCTACATTCACAATCCAGCCCAAAGAAGCAGGACTTTTAATTCTTATTACTTTTTGGTCAAAGTCACCAGTTGGAGATCTTTTTACTTGACTTCTCATTGCTGAATATTTTCCAAGGACCATTTACAGATTTTCTTCACAACTCTAAAATCTAAACACCATTTAATATCACAACCCCAGCATCTGAGGCTTCAGAGAAAGGAAACAAATATAACAGTTACCCACTCTGCTTTTCACTCACATTTAAAACAGCGTAAATTATTTTTTTGAAAGAGGCAATTTTCAGACATGGAGGTATCTATAAGTTTTGCAAAACTAGCTAATGGTTCCATTTTGGCTGCGCTTCCCCCCCTTTCCTTCACTGTAACGCTGGCAATGCCTGGAGGAGAACAGCCTTTTAGATGTGTGGTGGTGACTGGCCGCTAAAACCTCTGTGAGATTTCGTATTTCAGTCACGCTTGTGCCTCACACTTGATCTTCAGCCATATGAAAGCAAGTGAGTAATGCTGTAATATTTTATGGCTAGTTGTGCTGGATTTGTTGCTAGAAGCACTTCTCTCAGATGACCCAGCGCTCTTCTTTGGAGCTTCACTTTGAGTTTGCAGTTTCTGTGTGTTTTTCTCATCAGGATGCAACCAACAGTCTCTGTCTGAGCAAACATGGGCAGAAAGCCTATCCCGGGCTTCTTGGTTTTAGTCTCACTGATTTATTTAAGTATCACAAGACTGACATCTCATGGCATCGGGCAGTGCACAAATGCGTGGCACTCAACCACTGTCCTCCAAACGGCTGCTCTGGCAGGGGTTGAGATGGAAAACCGGGCTGTAGACAGCACCAAAGAGCATAGACCCTCCAGCACCCAAAAAGCCCAGCTCTTACCTCCGGACCCTTCTAGCTACATCTCTGCAAACCCCTTTACTTAGTACTTTGCAGAGTTACCCAAATGGTCTGAGTGTTAAGCAAAAGGGGTTGTTTGTAGGAGCTTCAAGCCAGCTGGTTACTCAAGAGCTGCCTCTGGTTGGATGTTCAGTGTCAGGGAGGTTTGGTGGACAAAGTTTCTGTAAAACCTGTTCAAACTGCAGCAGTGCGCTTCTTCCCTTCACTCCTGCAGTTTCAATTAATCCAACTTGATTTAATCTCTCATAATTGTGCAGTGTGTTTTTATTTAAATTTGCCTCCAGTCTCCTACCAATTAGTACATCCATGCATAAGTGATGTTGGTACCTCAGATCTCACTGGACTCCATTGCTCACTGTTTCATCATCTGCAGCTCCTAAAATGCTCCAGTTGGCTGCCAGAAGCTGAGTGAGGGCATTTCTCCCTCGAATTCCAGACCATCTCGTGAAAAGCCTTTTGTGAGCATGAGGACTGCCCTTAAACAGCTCCACATGCAGGGAAGCCCTATTAAGCCACCCTCAGAGCCATGTGTCTTATCAGCCACGCTTTTCCCTGTGAATCTCAGAAGTGGTTCCTGTAGGAAACAAAGTGCTGATTTTGGTTTGCAGAAGAAAGTTAAGACTGAACAACTGTCAGTGAGTTGTTTGAATCCAGCTCCAGCTCTGCCATGTTTAATAACCTCCATAAATTGCTTAATTCCTCTGTAAGACTAGATGGCTGGTTATGCATGGCTTGCTCTGCCTTCCCTGGTACCAGACTGGTAATGCTGGAATTTCAGCTGTGAACGGGGATGACCAGGTGATAACTACCACCCAGATACAGGCTGCAGATACATGTAGGGGCCCTTGCACCTGTGTTGGCCTTGGTTAAGGAAAGAGTTTGGCAAAACAATCCTCAAAACCCACTTTCCTGACTTGAGCTAGAACATTTACCAAGTCCCTTAGAAGTGTATGCATTGCACAAGGTTAGGCCAGCAAAAGCAAGGGAGGAGAGGCCAAGGACACACTTCTCAGATCCTCACTTTATGCCAACAATGTCCTTCACTACCTTCTTAATTCCTGCATCCCACTGGCCCTGACATTGGAAGACAAATTGAGGGAGCAGCACGCTTTTCTCTGAATTATCCTACTTTTCCCACTGACAATGTTGTTGAGATAAATGAGCGAATGCTCTCCTAACAAAATTCTCTGTAAGAGCAGCTGGTAATTACAACTATAATGAGCACAGACACCAACTAGAGATGAATCAGTTATGTACTTTTTACTTGTCTGGAACTACAGATTATGTCTATGGTGGAAAAGTTCATCTTACAAAATATATTCGTTAGCATGATTAGATCAACACCACCACAATATTCAATATTACTTTGCCCTTGGCAGCAGCAAGGACAGCTGGGCAGAGCAGCATTTAACATGATGCTAGTTAAGGCATGTCAGATAATATACTCCAACACGAGGCAGTCTCCCACAACAGACAAGCCGTAGCAAAAGAACCAGTTTCAGTGGTCAGTAAATAAATTAAAATCTTTCTGAGGTTATATATGGGATGGGTCAACACCCACCCCAGTGGAGCCTCTCAGAGCAGGGGTAGTCCTACGCAATGGCAGCTTACAGGAACAAGCCCTAGAGCACCATGCCACTGGCATCAACAGGAACGCTGCATGCTCCCAGCAAAGTTTTAAATATGGCATTGGGCATTGCTGGGAGCTCTAGCCTGTCTGGGGAGCTCTTAGAAGTTGGCTTGCAGCTGACTAGCAAGGCATACTCGCTACACAAGACTTCTTGGACACCAGAGCAGCCTGTGCATTTGCCACAGCCACGCTCACAAACACAGCCCTCCTCTCTGTGCCCTTCCCCAGGCCTGGAGTCATGCTGGTTTGCATTAAACTGTGTTCCTTCCGCTCTGGTCATGTTTTCTCCAAGCTGATGTTGTGAAGGTTTCAGTTGTAAGTGCCGTCTCATACACTTAAAAAACATTCTTCCTTTCAAACACCCCCTCTCTGGTGGTTATAGGCACTCCAACTATGCAAGCAGGTAGTTGATGAGGTGCAAATGCTCTAATTGAGTATCCAACACACTCAGAAATAGTTTCATGGTCTGAAGGAGCTAACAAACCTTGCTGTTCATATAAAATGTTTCTTCAAGTTGCTCCTTATGCCTTTCACACACAGGGACAAGTGAAAAGTATCTGTTAGGTCAAAAATTCACACACAACCCCTGTAACCCATACGGGACATACAGGGAGACATAAAAGCTCACAACAGTGCATTATTGCAGCAGAGAAACTCTTCTTCAGGCATGGCTGAGATCAGCATAGGTCAGTCAACACAGCAGCATTAAAGCAGCACTGGAGACCCACCTGGTGAACATCACCACCGTTTGGGCTTTGCTCAATGAGCTACAGGCTATGCAAAGCCAACTCTGACAACGTACAGGCCAGCGTCAGAATGCTGCTATCATCATCTGAACTGCATCTATATAAGCTCACTTATGCATCAGGATATGGGCACCACTGGCGCTTTCCCCAGCTGTAATCTAGTCCAGGTGCTGGCAGTGGGAATTGTCCTGCACTGACTCTGCCCCAGCAGAGGATTCCCCAGTCCATGGGAACACTTTCCCTTAGCAGCTTAGCCAGTTTTTCTGGTTTGCTTTGCATTGCCATAGTGGAACAGAGCAGCTGGTATGGCTACTCCGGCTGACTGACTCCTACCCAGCTGCCTAGGAAAACTCTCTACCATGGGAGCATGAGTAGACATGAAAGTCAATGTTCCAGCAAGATTTGCCCTGGCTTGACAAAAGCCAGAGCGCTAGTGTCACAAAGAGGCTGGGCCAACAGCCTGAAAAGTCCAAGCACCAGAAGTTACTTTTCCCTCACAGTCAGGGGAGGGTTCTAATCAGGATTTCGACCTTTCCCTTACCTGCCAGCCTAGGTGCTTTTATGGATCCTCTCAGCAGAAGATCAGCACACCGCATAGATATGCCTTGGTTAGTGCTTCCTCTTGCCTTAACTTTAAAGATGGCAAATTGAAAGATGGGTTAGACTAAATAAAAGACCAAAGACTCTAAAAGAGCCTGTAGCAGAGTGGAGATGGGAGTTTAGCTGAGCACCACTTCAGGATCCCCACCTGAAATTCATCTTTCCTCTGCAGTGGAGTGCCTGAGCACACTGCTTAAATACCTGCACACACAGGATATGCTGCTACAGACCAACATCCCATTTGTAGACCCAAAAGGAAGGAAAGTCCTCTACAAATCTTCGTGAACTTTTTCTGCCTATAAAAATAAGGAAACCCTGTGTTCCTTGCTATTAAAAAGCAAGACTTGGTTGGTTATCTGCATGGATACAGCCTCTGGAGACAACTATCTCCCTTTGCTCTCTAAGATTAACTCTTGTTTACACCTGTAAGTCTTTTTCCCCATGACAGGTATCAAACCTTACCAAGAAGTCTACAGAGTTCTGAAGAAACCTGGGTTCCCAGGTTGTAATGCCAGAACATAAAGCCAATTTCACTACTCATGATTTTTGAAACCCTGGGGTCTCGCACCAACCCCCCACCCCATCTCCTGGCCACACACTCTTGCTTTATTCCCTATCAGACTCTTCCATGAACCAATTCAGTGCAGCTGACCAGCAGAAGACTAATCTAGCTCTTAAAAAAAGGGGCGGCTCACTGCTGGGCTAGGTGTAAACAGCTCAGAGAGGGGGCTGGGAAGTCCCAGAGCTCAGGAGGGTCCATGAGACCACATAGCTTGGGGCAGAGGTGAGAGGAAGGAGAGGAACAACCTAGGGGGTTATCCTAAGTGAGCTCTTGGATTATCCTTGGAGGGGCTCTTAGGTTGTGCTAGGAGTGGCTCCTGGATTGTCCTAGGAGGCGCTCTTCTAATCCTCCAGGTGTTCTCCATAAGAATGGACAGGCCAGGTTTACCATCCTGTGCCACTACCCCCATGCCAGGGGCAAGGGTTTTCCCCCTGCAGCTGGGGTTAGAATGGGAGGCAAGAGGCCCCACACTCCAGGAGGAGTTTGCAGCCTGAATCTGATGCGCAAAATGTCCCCAATAGAGTTGTGAGTTATACTGAGACAGCTCCCCCACAGCCATCAGTAACAGCAGTCCCACAAGAGAAATGTCTTTCCAGTCACAAGTTTCAAAATGATTTCTGTTTGCATTGCAATGAATTTGCCACTGGCAGGGTTTGAAACTCAGGAGTTAATGTACTGCAGGTTTATGGTAAACGAATGCTTCTGGAACCATAATTCATGTTAATTGACAGAAGCTGTCTACAACACTATGAAATATGCACATCATAGCTGCAAAACAGGAATCCCTGTGTGCATCGTAAAACAAACAGTGCCTTTTGCTTCCAAGCGCCATGATTACTTCTCCTTTTCACATCAAATAAAAACTGCTAGTTACGTCCGCATCTGAAATGAGGTGTGAATAGTCAAAGACGCATCTGTAACAAACCAGCCAAATGCAAGAACTGGAAGAGGAATGTACCTGAGAAACAGCCGACCATTCCCATCCATGCCACACTTTGATCATAAAACACACTGAACAACCAGTGAGCTCGGGGCAATGAAAATCATCAGGCAATTACCATTTGTGTGACCCATTTTCATCACTTCGTTAAAAAAAGGGGGCCAACTGGGGCAACCTGGCTTAGCTCCATTGACTAGAGCACAGTCAGCCCCCTAAGATTTGTCTGCTTGGAAAATGCACATATTCTGCAAGTAGATCAGTTTTTAATCACTGGACTGGATTTACAGCCTTACAGATATGTTTAGGAAAAGATGTTCAGTTTCTCAGTGAGAAAATTAGTGAAACCAGTGAGGGGATGTACCCAAGGATCTTTACTGGGACCACTGAGCCATGGATAAGCTTGTTAGTAACAGAGGCTTGTGAAGTGAGATTTCAAAGGCAGCAAGAGCAACATCCTGAAAAATCTCCATTTTGTCAGTGTGTCACCACATAAAAGCACAGCCGTCCTGCGAAGACATTTGGGTTTGACAATGTATTTGGGGAAGATTTTCTGGAAGTCTGAGGAATCCCTAGCCAAGAGAGGCATCATGGTACGGTGAGATTTTTTTTTTTTTTTTTAAATGAGCTTTTTGACCCAAAACCACTAATGTTAAGGAATTCCATTTTACAACACCATTCTAAAACAATTCTGTCACAAACAGAATTATCTGCTTACCTCAATAACTGTAGGGGACAATGTTTGGCCTTAGAAAATCCATCCTAGACCAACAAACCCAGCTAATGCAAGTTAGCTCTCACTGCAGTTATAGAGTTTTTTCCTCATGCCTTTCCTTATTAATATTATTAAACACTAGTAACTTCAAGGAAATGCATTGGGAAGCAAAGTCCTCTTTCTAGATTATACACAGCTGAAAGGGCTTTTGCCACCACAGAACTCATCAATATAACAGGCTATGGGTGGCCTTAAGGAAGATACATTCACCAGGTTTCTTGTCTTTTTGCAATGACAAGCAACATGACAGCTAACCCTACCTGGCCCCACCATCCAAAGCATCTTCCCATCACCTTCGCTGAGACCTGTGAAAACCCCCATGGACTTCTCATTGGCTGGGATTCCCTCCCAGCACAGCCCACCATCTTCAGCAGAGCTCCTGCCGAAGTGAGGTGCTACAAAGCTTCAGGCTGGCAAAGCAAGACCTGGGCAGACACGAGTTGGGGCATGGCACGAAAAGGGAGGAGGTAAGAGGTGGCCCACATTGCTCAATCTGTGAGATTGCACAAGGCCCAGGAGGCACTGTCACATGAAAGACTTTTCAACTAGGTTCTACCAGATTTTGCCCTGAAATAAATTTTGCCATAGTCCTGCCTAATTTTTTCTTGGTTTCATTTACTTTTTTTATGCTTTGCTAAGACCCAGGGTCCAGCTTTCTATCTTACACTCTTTATGCATCAGGAGGAGCAGTGAGCATCTTGTTATTCATCCACTAACTAGTGGCGGAACTCTGCCAATCTTCACACCACGTCGTTCCTTCTTCCCAAGAGGAATCCCGCTGCATTCAACACGAGCTTCCAAGGATTGAGGTGCTGTGAGTGAGCTCACTAAAGGCAGGATTCAGCCCAGACAGGGCATCGTCACTGAGCCTTAACTTGCCCCTTTCGTTAGCAGAGCGGTTCTGCTGGTTCGCTCCTGCGTAACTAGTGAAGAAAACAGTGAACGATGATTCCTTCCCCAAAAGGCCTGAAAGCCGTGAGCCCAGCCCTGCAATCATCCTCCCACAGCTCTTCCTTGACTTACACAAGCAGTTCCACGTGTGGACGAGGTTGGAGGATTTTGGGGATGAGACCTCAGGTAATCCTGACCTGACCTGACTCACGATGGGGGGGAGGAAGGAGCTCGATCCAACTGGCTTGGGACACAATTCATCTTGCCAGAGGTACCCGATGCCAGTTCCTTTGCAAATAATTAATCATCTTTCTGATTAAGTTTAGATACTGTTAAATGGGCAAGGAGAAACAAGCCAAAGCCGAAGACACCATCAGAAAGGAGTGGAAGAGGAACAGTAGGTGTCAGGACAAATTGTTCTCATTTGGAAGCTCATCTGAAAAGATGTGTTAAATTGCAGGAGGTCGGTGTTTGCAGCTAACAGCCTGTCCTGAGAAGCTTTCCTCTCCCACCCCAACCCGGATGCTGAGTGAAAGCAAACAGGGCTTTTCACTCATTTTGAACCTGATCCTGCACCATTCAAATCATCCAGGCTTTGTCATTAGCCCCAAGGTCACAGGTGGGGAGGGAACACAGACCCCTATGTCCTGCCTACCCTGACGGTGGTGAAAAGAGCATTTCTGAAACATGTCAGCTAAAATATTTGAACGAGCCGGTTTTCAAATCCCAGTGTGGACAGAAGGAGCTGCTTTTTAGCAGGTGTTAGCAGGAAAAGATAAAGCTGCTCAGTTGAAAATATGTCATCTTTCATTTGGAAATGTGTCAGTACAAGTGTGTTAGCACCTTCACGCCAAGTCTGGACAAGCCCTGGAGGAGGAGGAGGAGGACAGCTGACCCAGTGAGGAGAGGGAGTGGGAACTGGGGGCAGCCCAGTGCTGCAATGATTTGAGTAGGGGAGAGAAAGCAACTATCCTCTAACGGGAACATTTTAAAGCCAAGGGGTTTAGGAAAGGCGTTTGCAAATGCCAGCATTTTACGCCTGCTCCAAGCAAAGTCTGAGGATCTGTTTGAAGCAGCTGTGACCACATGGAGTCTTTTCTACATGAGGATTCCCAAGGCTGATGCTATGGTGGGAACTAAACTGGGTTCAGCAGCGGTGGGACCACTACAGGAGCCAGACCCAAGTGGACAGAGCCAGAGAGGAAAGGGGTCACCTTCCAAGGGCTAAAGCTCCTCCTGTCCTAGCCCCTGCTGCTATAGCTGCTTTGGCCTTCGAGCTGGCATTTTGGATCCTATACACTCAGAGCAAAACCCAGCCTTGGTATCTTCATGTCCCTCCATCAACAGCCATAGCAGAACTTCAAGCGCAGGGTTCGCTTGGCTTGTTTTTCTCCATGCAAAGTGGCTGCACGGTCCCGTTGACTTGGCATTTATCCAAGCAGCTGCTGATACAGTCCCAGAGAGACACAATAAAAAGGCTGGGGGAATGTACAAATTCAATCTAATGTGGAACAAGGGACCAGTTAATCTGATCCCCGAGGAACACAAAGTATTTATTTTCATGACAGTGTTATGAGAGCTCCTATTCCAAGACAAGAACAGCTCTCATCCCTCGGATCCACGCTCCCTCTGTGCAAACATGCCTAATGGTCAGTTTTGAAGCCAGCTCCCAACCTGCTGCTTGCAACCAGATTTTGTATTTTGAGCCAGATCTCTGTTTGGCACAAACAGAGGGGTATAAACCCACACCATGGAGACATCTAACAGCAGCAAAGACAACGTGAATTGGGATGCTCAAATTTCTACCCTGTTTCCCAGGCACACCGTGGTTCGCCTCCCACCCCAACAAAACCAGTGAGACACATCAAGTGGAGTGTCCTCTTGAATGGCTCTAAAGGATTATTAAACATATTAATGAGGTCTGAAGAGAGTTACAAGTAATAAATGGCGAGTGCGAGTGCCTCAGTATCCACGACAGATTTCTAGAGCTATATTCCAATCCACAGCTGGCAGGAAGAAATACTTAACCCATGTACAGGGCGAACAGAACTATGAGAATATTAATCCTGATGGTCCTCTGACCATTAACATCAGCACTAATTACTGTCATCATGGATTTCACTCGAGCCTATTCCTTCAGGTCTGTACATTAGCTCACAGTTTCCCAAGCAAAAACATTGGAGCCTTCCCTGCCTCACAGCACAGCCCTGCCAAGTCTCCTAACCCTCCTCTCCACACTCTCTGCCACGGGTATCCGAATCCTGCTGTGCCGACCCCGTGCTGGGGCAGCTGTAATTGTGTTGCCACAATATTGGATTAACAACACAGCGACTCTGAAGGTACATCACGTTTTTGATTTCCTATTTGATGAAAAAATAGTTGCTGAAATCAACTACATTTTCATCATATTCGAGCGGGTGATCAAAGCTCTGTTACTGTGTGTGACCAGAGCTACCTCCTCCTTGGATAAAACAAGAAAAAACAATTTCCTGCCCAAATCCACTTGGGATACACAAGTCGTTGGAACAGGGACTTCCATCATCACGTAACGTTAGGGCCAATTGAACATGGTGTGCTGGCATGATGCACAGCAGCCACTGGCACCTTCACCAAAAACACATCCCTGGGGGGAGGTGGAAGCTCTCAGCACCATGGTAGCCATGGCATTGGGCTAAGAAACAGCAAACTTGGATTCGGCTCCTTTGTCAGGGTCAGGGGACTCAAAGACACTGCTCCCATGAGCCTTCCTCGACCAGCATCCTGAGGAAAAGCCTAAGAGAGAAACCTTCACATGGGAGTTGGAACCTCTGCAGCCGAGAAGCACTAAGTGACAGTCAAAAATGGAAGTGGAAAAGGAAGAGCTGCCTTCAGCCTCCTGGCTGCAGTGTTTAGCCCTGAAGAAAGGGGAGATAAAAATAATTTAAAAATCAGCCTTTTGGGAAACACAAGACAGCCTCAGTTCTTTATGTCCGATGATCTAGTGGAATGACTCAGATGCTTCAGGTGCCTCAGACACCAAAATCCCCTGAAATACTTTGTAAAGGTGACATCTGGAGAGGCTGTGACTGTACTGGGGGTTTAACCCTTTCCAGCAGTTCTGATTTCCACTTCTTCTAGGAGCAAAAAGCAGTTTTTAGAGCCAAAATGAAACCACTTCCAAAGAAAATCTTTCTTCCTGACGCCAGGCAGGGCTCACACGAGCAGCCACACTGTGCCAGAGATGTGGATGCAGAGGCAGGGCAGGTTGGCCATGGGGACTAGCAGAGCAGGGCCAGGCTGGGCATGCCGGCTTTTCGCTGCCCACAACCCACAGCTGGCCATGGGATCCCCTGAGAGCTCTGGGCAGGCCATTAGCGACACTACAAAGAAGAGGAAAAAAAGGCTGTGGTTACCCCTGGGCCAAATTTGCTTTCTCCACATAGGAAAATTTTTCAGCAGTTTTGGAGAAATAGTGGAGCAGGGTTTAAGCAGGTCATCATCCTGAGCCCGGGTGAAATAACACGGCAATGCAAGCTCAGACATTGGTCCTCCAGAAGTCCAATATCTGAAGTAGATAAAAGGATCTTCCCCCGCTGAGGTGAACAGTTCTTCTGAGCTACCTACAAGCAGATTTAAATATGCAGAGGAGGCAAGACAAAATCAGTGTGTCATGTCTGTGCCTATGTGTCAAGGCAAAACAGCTTCTCCACCACTTTGGGATATGAGAAGGGACAAACGCTGTTATTACATTCAGCTATCCTAGGTGCAGAATAAGCCTGGTAGGGTGTGATTGAAAAAGTTCTACCTCCTATAATATAGTTGTAAAAGCTCTTCAGACACTGTGGGCTATGTGTGGTTTGGTCCTCTCCAGTCTCTGTGTGATGGAGCTTAAGCAAGTATATTGATGAGCTAGTCACCAATGAGGCGAAGGAACCTGAGAAAAACAATGGAATGCGAGTTGTTTAAAGCAAGGATCATCTTTTTCCTTTGCATTGCACAGTATAGGGAACTACAGTTCCTGACTGGCAAACGTAAGGACTTGGGCAATAAAATGAGAATAATAACAACAGGTATGGTCATTTTAAGGAAACTGAACAAAGTATAGTACATTTAGGCTGAATATCAGTCGCTGTTTCTGGAGTTCCTTTAAGAATGGAGTAATTTGTCAAAAGAAATTACAGAAGTCACATTTCAGAAGTTTTTATGGACATTGGATGAAAGAACACAAAATATATTTTCGATACAATCCTATGTTAATAGGAGGGAGTGGAAGGGTTATTTTTTTTCATCTCTAGTTTCTGTGCATGCTCAGCCTTTTAGCCAGGGGGATTATCTCTCTCTTAACATGTTAACATTAAGACTGCATACTTCTCTGAAAGATACAATTCAGTGAAACACAAACTATTGATCTTACTACAAAAGTAAATGGGTGATGTTCTGTGACCTCTGTATTTTCTCGGGGATGAGACTAGATGATCTAATGGGCCCTTCTGGTTCTACTGGCTGTAACGCCATCAACAAATGACTTTTTAGTGATTTTTATTTTTGGATCCTATGCTATTCTTTTTTGCATCTTTACTAAGAGATAAGAGGTTTAAGGAGACCAAGTTGAATTAAAGATCCATATAACAACAAATAAATAAATACGCAGTGTTTTTGCTGACAAATTGAGGGTATCATGGATCACCAGTTTTATTATGGTCGCAGAGAGAAAAGATCAAAAGACAGATCAATGCATCAGCTTTTAGTTGGCTTTGGATGGCACACTAAGGGATTAAGAACTCAAAGGATTTCCCTTCAGTCTCAGAGAGTTTCCAGAACATGTAACAGTTTTAGGTCAAATTATAATAATTAACTTGAGATAGCTTGTTGACTGGAGAGGAACTTTGCCAAAAACAATTTTGCACATCACTAAATACTGACGTTTGAATTCAGAAGGGAAGCTTGCTTTAGCTTACCCACAAGTTTATACAAGTTCATGCATTAAAAGGGAGGTTGGTCTTTGCAAAAAACAAGAGCTGAAAGTTGTAACACTTCCCAAGTCAGATGGGGAGTAGTCCCAAAAGCATGATGTATAACGCAGCAGAAAGAATGTTTAAACATACATGGGATCATGCTGCCGTGCAGATAGACATGGCCTCTTAAAACTCTGATAATTAATCAGCGACAGGATCCTTAATCAGCACCTCTATGTTCTTAAGAGATCTTCAGGAAACTGGTAAATGTAAATGCCAGGGCTTATTTTTAGTAGGCAACCCATCTTTGATAATGGATAGATGGACACTTGGTGGGGGGAAAAAAAAAAGATCTCAGCCCAAATTTGAAATTTTGCCTTCTTATTAAAAAGTCGCTGTATCTCAGCCAGGTGGGCTGGCCCTGCTCCAGTAGTCACTGGTTGATACCACACAGCCTGCATTAGATAAGGAATAATGCTGGATTAAGAAGAGAAATAGTCCGTCTTAAAGTCACGAGTAGCTGTTTTTTAAGCAGAAAATATCCATTCCCAGTTGCTCCACATCCAAGTGAGCAAGCAGAGGGGAGCTCAAATCTCTGCACTGGCCAGACCTAAGTTGTATTCAATTTTATATCAACCCACATTCCTCAAACTTGAAACTGTCATTACTTCCTATCACCCCTGCAGGCTGCTTCACCCCTTTAGAGGAGACAAGGCAGCTGGAGAAAGTCATTTCACTAAAATAAAAACACAAAAAACCGAGAAGCAGGCATCTCGGCTCCGGCTTGAAGAATTAGACAGTCCAACAATCGCCGGGTCAATTCACATTAGGCTGAACAAAGAGCAAACGGCAACAAGAAGATGAGCTAAAAGGCTCGGTGGCTGCTGCCTGTCCCTAATTCTCTGTTGACTTTTGCCAGCGCCTCGTCAGAGCGGGGCTGCAGCATTTGACCCCCCGTTTCCAGGCGCAGGCAGGGAGCTGGGGACACATGCGGCAGCGTTAAATAGGCGACTCCATCCCTGCGTGCCCCCGGCCCTGCCATGGGTGACTGCTCTCCCAAGTCAGCCTATCAGGAATTTATTGCCTCTTCTCCATCACCCGGCAAAGAAACTGTCACACAGATGTTGGCATTGTAACTCATTCAGTGTCACCGTGGGGTTCTCCGCCATTGTGTCCCCACACAATGGGGCGCCATTCAGGGAAGGGCATGGCCGGGCTGCGAAGGTAGCCCGGGGCTGGGACGTGCTGATGCGCTCTTTGTTGCCGCT
This sequence comes from Chionis minor, assembly GCA_013398295.1. NCBI lineage: Eukaryota > Metazoa > Chordata > Aves > Charadriiformes > Chionidae > Chionis > Chionis minor. The sequence goes on along the minus strand of VZSF01004096.1, from coordinate 402,374 downwards.
CCTTCGCCCAGGGTATCGCCTGCCCTTGCACTCCCCTGCGCCGGAGGCAAGGCCTGGAGAGGAGTGAGCAGGAAGGAAGGATTTTCTGCCTTTTGTGGGCTCTTTCTGTGCTATTTTTGTTCTCCGGGATGGCTTTTGTTGTCCAAGGTAATGATCCTTGGCCCTTATTCATATCTCTGCTTTTGTCCAGGGGCCTTTGTAGGCAATGCACAAGGAATGAAACCCACCAGACAGAGCACCAGGGCCAGCCCCTGCTATATATACAGCTATAAATTACCAGTTGTGAGTTATATAGCATGAAATCATCCTTGTCAGGGTATTGGCGGCAGGTTGTGCAAAAGGTTTCACAAAGATACAGCAGATCCATCCTGACTCCGCAAGGCATCCCCACGAACACACCCCACCAACCGCGGAGGCGTCGGGGTGATGAGCAGCATCCCAAAGCCTGCTCAGGACAAGCACCTTCACAGGCTGTCCCACAGCCATGTACGTGGTCCCCTGGGCTTCTTTAAGTGCACCCACGCTCCTATCCATAGGGAAGGCCAGGGAAAAAGGGGTTCCAGGAGTGATGTAAACCGAAGCAAAGCCCTCCCCTCGAACCTCTGCTGAACTTCCCATGACGATGCTCTCTCCCCTTCTGCATGCTCCTGCTCTGGTGCCTGTGAGAGGACAGGATAGGAGGAAACATGGGCACGCTGTTCTCTAGACACAATCATACATGCACACAAATATAAAAATGTAAAACCAGCTTCAGTCCCTAAAAGAACAGGAGCTCCAAGGCCACACCTCTCCTCCCCACTGCCAGCACTGGTGGCATTCTCCCCATGCTTGAGCCAGAAAGGCAAAACGTGGGGACAGGAGACACAGCCCGTGGTGCCACCCCTCTGCACTGAAGCCTCCCTCAATGCTCAGCACGTCTTTTGCTCCGGCTCCCTACGCAGAGCTCCCCCCTGGGCTTCAGACTTGCAAACAGTTATGCAAGTTCTCACACGCATAATGTTAAGCATATTTGTTTTTGTTTTTTCAGGTTCAAGGCCTTGGAGTGTAAGCTCCGGAGGGTAGGGAGGCTCTGCTGTTCAGACATCTAAGGCACCACACCCAGCCGTGAGGAGGAGGGACTTTTTTTTTTAAATATATGTATTTTTTTTTTTTAAAGCTCCCATCCATCAGCTCAACAGCAACAATGGTGCCAAATGAAGTCTTTCCACTCATGCAATTTTTGCGGTCTAAAATTCACCACGTGTTTAACCGCGACTCCTTGGCCAGTCCGCACAGCACCCAGGTTCCCAGGTGGTCCCCCATCCCAGCACCAGCTAAGCCGGCAACTGTTTAGTTTCTAAGCTCAGGGCAGTCAGGCCAGAGTGGATACAGGCCAAATATAATATAGACACACACACAGGCCTATATTATATGAAATACACACACACTCTTACACATATTTTATGTATATACATATACATATGTATATAAAAATATATAAACTCACACACAATGTGTGTGTTTAAAATAGAACCCCCCAACCAGAAAATAAAATATTTTACTGCAAAGTGAATGGATTTTTTTAATGCTTAGAAAAACGTGTTAAAGTAAAACTAGAACATTAATGAATCCCTGTTCAAATGCCGATGAAATACAGTGCTTCTTACTGACTGCACAAAAAATTTTTACTGTTTATTTATATCACTGCTAATAGGAAAATCTCATTCTGAGTGAAATATTATACTTGCTACAGAAGGGGCCTAAGTCTTCGTGGCCCACCAAGATCTCCTCAGCAGTAAACCTATGGTACAGAGGGTCTGGAAAACTCGTGGCCTCGCTGAATGCAAGCTTGAAAATCAAAACTGAACTGGAGTAATGAAGTTCACTCTGCTGACTGGGGTCCTTTTACCCTCATGAGTCTTCTAAGCCAGGCAGTTATCTTTGAGTCCAAGCTGAGGAAAAACCTTCCCTCTGCACCAGCCCTTTTTTTTTTTTTAACAGGTGCCATCCACTGTGGAGAAGTGTGCAGAGAAGAATCCCCACAGGCAAGGTGGCCTCCCTGAATAAAGTACTTCTCCACAGGATCTAACCTACTGTCCGTGATTCTTGCTTGCATTTGAAGAGAGGACCATCTCCATTTAACCCACCCTGTTGTTTGATGAAGGACCCTGGTGACGGTTGTTAACCCAGCCCAGAGAATGTTTCTTGATGGAGGTAGGCTTTGAGATCTCAGACCTTCAAACAGAAGCCACGAATTGTGTGGGCAGGTTTCCTGAATCATCACACCCTGTTATTAGGGCTTTCAACTGGGAAGGGGAGAGACCTGGACTGTTCTAGTGGCAATTTAATTATTTTATACAAATGGGAACATCTTTAAAAGTTTTAGAGCCTGGGAGAGGCTTTGAGAGCTGCGTTTGGACATTTCTTTGGTGAAAGCAAGTTCAAGTCCCATCAAGCAGAGGAAAATCACTTATGGGAGTCTCCCATATCCCAGTTGAATACTTTAATTATTGGCCTGCACACAGGGAGGAGGGGAGGAAGCAGAACATTACTGCTTTCTCCAGTTCTACTAACCGGAGTGATTAACCCTTCTTGGGCACTAGACTAAGTCCAAGCTTTGGGCCTCCAGTCACAACACCTCTAGGCCTTGCAGAAGTAACATCCAAAGGCAATGGTAGGACCCTTCTCTGAGGTGGTGAGGGCGATAAGGGTCCCATTAACCCTCCTCTGTGGTCAATGGCCAGAGATGGGCTTCTCCAGAAGGCAAACACATTCACTGAAGGTGCAAATTTCCCTCTAGAGGGGTCTGTCTCTTTCCACAGAAGTAAGAGGGATCTGAGGCCACCAGAGTCCTAAGGAAAGGAACCTTCTCTGGTGCTGAAACAAGGTGGGATGAATCATAGAATCACAGAATGGTCCGGGTTGGAAGCGACCTTAAAGATTATCTAGTTCCAACCTCCCTGCCATGGGCAATCTGGGCACCAAACCTCAGTGTTTCCTCAGCCCTTCCCCTTCTGAAATTCACTAATTCCACCCTGTTCAGTGCCCGGTGCACTGCATGGATGCTCAGTTTCCCTGCATAAAGATCATTCACACAGTGACCATAACTTTGGCCGGATGAGAGCACTAACATATGTAAAGAACTGAGCCAAGCCCTTGGAAGCTAATGGGAAAGAAAACAAACTAATATGCTGACATAGCTCTATAATATGGAGTAATCAAGAAATAGAGCAATGCTAACATGACTTGAACAGTACATGAATTATGCAATGCTGACATTGAAATGCCTGAAAAATGGTGGGAGGACTCCTTTTTCCTCAGAGTTCAGAAGAACATGGTGCCCTGGACTAGCTGGGAGCGGCAGCCTGCCAGGACGGGACAGCAGACCCCTTCCAAGTCTGATGAGTAACTAGTTTTCACCAGTTTAAAAAAGAAAGCTTTCAGCATGTAGGTATCATGAAGGCACAACCCGAGGAGAAGAAAGGAGAAGGCCAATGTTCACAGTCAAAACATACTAGTCTGAATCAGTTTGTTATGATGGATGTATCTGAGCTCAACCAAAGATGATTTTGAGATTCCTTGACTAATCTTATGCAGGAAAACCTAGCTAATGGCTGTGCTCTGGTTTTGTGTAAGTTGTAATTCATAATCACCATTGCATCAGGAGGAAAAATACATTAAAAATCATTTCACTTTGTACAAGTTAGTCTAGAACAACAACAAAAATGCTGAGGTCCCTCAGGGAAAAGGCCTTCTTACTGAGCAAAATTACTGAGCACAGCTTGCACTGATGAGGTACCTCTAAACCCTGAACAGAATCTCTAGGCTCAGTATCTCAGGCTTTTCACCAACAGCTCTTGCCCAGGACTGTCATGCAACCAAAGTTAGTTCAGGGTACAATAAGAGCAAAGGAGTCCCAACCATAAGCAACTGGGTGATAGTCCTCCTGAGACCTTCCATCAGCGACCAAAGCAAACACCCGCTGACTTGGTGGAAAGAATCTCACTCACTTCAGTGGCCTTTGGATCCTGTCCCAAAGGGGAAAGCAATTTCCATCACAGAAATATGCCTGCCACCTAGCTCATTTATTGCTCCTTTGTTAAATGTACTATGAAGACTCACACAATAAAGTTCCAGAAATCATCCAGTATCAACAGGTCTCAGCTGGAGTGATTAACCAAAGCCCAGGAACTTGGACAGCAAGCATATTAATATCTTCTGGCCACTAAATCTTTCTTGCCAAGCAATAAAAGAGCCAAAAAAAGCTAAATAATTAGGAAGTTAGCACAATAACTCCAAATCCCAAAGAGGATTCACTAATTGTTTACAGAAGATAGGCTGCAATGAAGGGATGATTAGAAATATGTCAGCTTCAGGACTTTGATAGCAGTAAATCTGCCTTGGCAGGGGGAGGAATAGACTACAGAAAGCAACAGCAGTCAAATAAGCCAAGGGCAAATTTCTGGCTGCTCAGCCTCAGAGATTTTGGGGCCAGTCTTGTCTAATATCTTTACTGATGATCTGGATGAGGGGATTGAGTGCACCCTCAGTAAGTTTGCAGACAACACCAAATTAGGCGGGAGTGTTGATCTGCTTGAGGGTAGGAAGGCTCTGCAGAGGGATCTGGACAGGCTGGATCGATGGGCTGAGGCCAGTGGGATGAGGTTTAACAAGGCCAAGTGCCGGGTCCTGCACTTGGGTCACAACAACCCCGTGCAGCGCTACAGGCTTGGGGAGGAGTGGCTGGAAAGCTGCTGGGCAGAAAAGGATCTGGGGGTCCTGGTCGACAGTCTGCTGAACATGAGCCAGCAGTGTGCCCAGGTGGCCAAGAAGGCCAATGGCATCTTGGCCTATATCAGGAACAGTGTGGCCAGCAGGAGCAGGGAAGTCACTGTGCCCCTGTACTCAGCACTGGTGAGGCCGCAGCTTGAGCACTGTGTTCAGTTTTGGGCACCACAGTGTAGGAGAGACATTGAGGTGCTGGAGCGTGTCTGGAGAAGGGCAACGAAGCTGGTGAGGGGTCTGGAGAACAAGTCTTATGAGGAGCAGCTGAGGGAATTGGGATTGTTTAGCTTGGAGAAGGTTGAGGGGAGACCTTATCACTCTCTACAACTACCTGAAAGGAGGTTGTAGCGAGGTGGGGGTCAATCTCTTCTCCCAAGTAACAAGTGATAGGACAAAAAGAAATGGCCTCAAGTTGTGCCAGGGGAAGTTTAGGTTGGATATTAGGAAAAACTGCTTTACCAAAAGGGTTATCAAGCATTGGAACAGGCTGCCCAGGGAAGTGGTGGAATCACCATTCCTGGAGGTATTTAAAAGACAGGTAGACATGGTGCTGAGGGACATGGTTTAGGGGTGGTTTTGGCATAGGTTTATGGTTGGACTCGATGATCTTGAAGGTCTCTTCCAACCCAAGTGATTCTATGATTCTATTCTATGATTTTGCAGTCCTGAAAACGTATTGGTCTTAATGTAAGATGGCATCCAAACTGCCTGGTATTTTGCATAATGGGAAACAAATTAAGGAGTGGATATGGGCCATGGTGTTGCCCTTCAACAGAGGTCGGACCACCCATCCAGCTGATGAAGCAGAGACATTCTTTGGGAGCAGCACTGCATACAGCTGCTGTTAGAGCAGATGTTGGGCAGCAGTGACCCAAGGCAGCTTGTGCCACTGCAGCCCTGAGAAATGAAGCCAAACTTGGCCAGCATCCGATTTTGGTTTTCTGGATCCTGTTGGTGCTCAACATCTGGGGTGCTTGCTTGGTGTCATCAGTGGCTACATAGCAGAGTGAATTTCTACAAACATTTTCTTATGTTTGGGCCAGTGTAATATATGCAAATCTCCACAGGACTGTCTTTTGCACAGCAGCAGCCCACTTGTGTGTATTAACACCATTAGCTTTGTGCCAGATCATGCAAACTGAAGCACAGGACAAGCTTAAAGGAACATGTGGAGAATTCAGGGCCACCTTACCTATACAAAAAGTCAAGGCCAACCACCATCAGTCACATGAGCTCCTCTGACTGTTGCATCTTACCACTCTGGCTGTGCCAGGTACCACGTGTAGAAGCCCGAGGCCTCTATCAGAAGCACAGATGAGCAAACACACATGCAAACACCCCCATGCCAAGAGGCTGATAACATTTCTTTCTCTACCATGGACTACAGATCCATTTGGCTCTGTTTCTATGATTTTTTTGTTTTGTTTTTTTAATTTTTAACACTGCAAACTCTGCCTGGAGCCCATTAAACTATGTCCGTACATCCCAGCGCTCGGGGCTGTTCACAGCAGTTACGTATGAGCTCTCAAGGGACTGAGGAAATAAGGATGGGTTGTAATAAATACTAACAGGGTGCTTTAATGAGACCTCTGGGCATGGGTCCATGAAGCACTCTGCACCTCAGCCTGACCAACATAGCTTATGCAGCCTGGAGGATCCCCTTGAACCAAGTAGTCCCATGCTCCCCAGTTAAACTGGCCAGCCAAAGAGAAGGCGCTTTGCTCTGATGTAGCTCCTTGAGACACACAGACCTTGTAGCTGATACCAGGAATTTCTGCCAATGACTTCAAAGAGGGCAGGATTCAACTCATCGTTTGAAACCCGGCCCCGTTCCCTGTCCTTAGGCAAGTGGAGGAGCCATGAGAACAGCTCAGAAACCTCAGCTGCTTCAAAGCGCATCTGCCTACCTTGGGAATCAAGAAGCATCCTAAAAACACACCTCCCCTGTGCACCTGCAAAGTGCTAATGACCCATTTTTGCTGCCTGAGACGAGATGAACACTGGTGCCCTGCTTGCCAACTTCATGGCCCTCAAATGTCCGAATCCCTGCTATTTCACGTCACGTCCTAGCTCTTCGCACTGCATCCTGCCACAAAAGCTGCCCCAGCCCAGAGGTTTTACGCAGGTCAAACACCCATAATCAAATGAGTAAAGGCATAATCCCTTCTAGGATGCATGGCTTGATAATTCCACTTCCTGAGAGCAGTGGTGGAAAAAGAGCACAGAAATATTTTTGTTACATTATGACAATCTCCTTCTTAATTAATAGTTTATTGCACTAATTCAGCCTGCTTTGCTGCTTGCAGGTCATCAGTATGAAATCATTCAGCCCCAAAGGGGCTCATAATTCAGATGTGTTCCCACATTGCAAGTTCCTCTGCACATCCTGTCCCAGCCAAGAGTGAGGCCAAGCAGTGTCCCCATTTCCCCAGGAAGTCCCCAGGGGTATTTTGCAAATGAAGTGACATGATGTCTAAAAGTCCAAATAAAAGAGGGCGAGGGACTCTTCCCCAGCCTGGGGCACACAGGAGAGGCTGGCCAACTGCATGTTCTCCCGATCCCAAAAGGATGAGTTTTGGGGAACAGCCCCATGCTCATGTGTTCCCTCGGATGGTGTCAGGATACCAGCTCAGAGTGTGAGTTAACGCAGGCCAAATCTGTGACAAGGCCTTTGCTAACACTGAAACTGTGTGGATGGTGCTAGGTCAAGACATAAGACCACGTCCCGGCCATGCATGTCTACTAGTGGCCATGGAGCAGATGGATCTGCCCATATTGACCTCATGCTGCCAGCGAAGTGCATGACTTGTTACAGAGTTTAGAAAAGAAAAGAAAAGAAAAGGCACCAAATTTTCTGTATGAAAAAGACCCAAAGAGAAGTTCTGAAAGAGGCTTGAGACACTTAATGACTGCTTGGAAGAGCTGGTTCAGGATACCACTGCATGAGGAAGCACGTAGCCTTGGGAAAGCTCCCTTTTGTCTCTGGGCCTCCATTCCTCATCTACCCAATGGGAAAAACAACACATTCCCTTCTCTCAGGGGTGTTGTTAGAATTATACATCAAAGACCACAGGGTGTCCGGGTGCTGTTGGGATGGGAAACTAGATGAACACCCAACCTGAGATGAAAACACAAAGAAAGGTGTTTTCAAACAGAAGTAATCTAAGTCAATTTTGTCATCTCCAACTTCAAAGATATAAGCTCTATTATTTTGTCTGCTCAGGAAATGGAAAAACGTTCTACTTGTCCAATTCAGATTCATGCCAACTGTAGGCAAAATTTTGGCCTATTGAATTAATTAACATCATTTTTAATTGAGGTTCCAGATTTCACCCAGCCTGGCTTAGGGCATGTCTACACAGATGGGCGCCGACACATGTGGGCTCCTCTGTCTGCCTTCCAAGCCAGCTTGACTCGAGCCGCCTTCAGCATCGCACCCTGCTCACAGGAGCTACCTGGCTACTTGAGGGGAAATAAAACATGCTCCTACCAGACAGGGCATAATATTTAAGCCCAGCATTGCATGGATGTGGCTTTATGGCTTCTGGGTGAAGCTGCCTTGCACCCACTTGGCTTGGAGAGCAAGAGAGGAGCTCACATCTGGTTGCATCCATCCATGCAGGCATGCCCTTATATGCCTCTTTTCATGTTTACTAAATACCTTTTTATTTGGCCACCCACTAATGGAATTATTTTCATGACAGCTTTTAGAAACCATACAGCTTTCTGTTTTACTATTTCCTTGTACTGTACAGAGCCAAAATATTGTGGTGTTCACAATAATCAGCAAAAATCAGGAATAGAAGCATACATTATTATGACAGCAATAAATAGCAACAAATTAATTACATGTAAAATGTTTTTGTTTCTGATAATCACAGGTGCTATTTACAACACAGGTTTTATTTCACATGTAGGTGTGTGCAATGATCTATTATTTTGGCAGGTTCTTTTTCAAAAAAGCACATTTTTCTGTCCTTACTTCAATGAAATACTCACCCGGAGTAAAATCTACAAGACATGGAAGTATCCATGGAACAGATGCAGTCACAGGGAAACAAACCATCCCCATTTCATCTGTATTAATGTTCATCCAAGGTCAGGACAAATACCCACACAGAGACATAGCTGAAAAAATCTGAGTGTTTACTATGATTAGTTTTCAGCACAGGTCACAGATACATTTGGAGTAAGCCCAGTCACTGGAAAGAAATTCTCTGGATGTGGAATAATAGGAAGTGCACAAACTGTTCAGAGGAAAAACCTTTTCACAGGAACACAAGTAATTCAGAATTCACAGGGACATAATTTACAATGAATGTAGTAATTTACTCAGGGAAGGAGGAAACTTGCAATAATTCATTTGAAGTGGCTTTCTTTGCATAAACATTGACCAAGATAAAGCTTATCAGAGACATTCTTATAGATTTTGTGTGCAGTTGTAGCAGTCCATGGAGTATTAGTTATTTGGCAGTTAACATGCTATTCAGATATAAAACACACAAGCCAGTTAAGTATATTTAACCATTCACTGTCCACTGCTGGAATAATATCAGTGCTCCTCATAACTCTCAACCATGAGGTATCATGATGTCGTGGTTTAATCCCAGCCAGCAACTGAGCACCACACAGCTGCTCATTCACTGCTTCCCCACTGGGATGAAGGAGAGAATCAGAACATTAAAACTGAGAAAACTTGTGTGTTGAGATAAAGACAGTTTAATAAGTAAAGAAAAGCCATGCACACAATCAAAGCAAAACAAGGAATTCATTCAGTACTTTCCATCAGTAGGCAGGTGTTCAGTCATCTCCAGGAAGGCAGGTCTCCATCACACATAGCAGTTACTTGGGAAGACAAATGCCAGAACTCTGGATGTCACCCCCTTCCTAATTCTCCCGGCTTTATATGCTGAGCATGATGTCATACAGTATGGAATATCCTTTTGGTCAGTTGGGGTCAGCTATCCTGGCTGGGTCTCCTCCCAGTTTCTTGTGCACCCCCAGCCTGCTCACTGGTGGGGTGGTGTGAGAGGCAGAAAAGGCCTTAACTAAAACATCCCTGTGTTATCAAAATTGTTTTCAGCACTAATCCAAATCATAGCCCCATAATAGCTACTATAGAGAAGATTAGCTCTATCCCAGCCAAAACCAGCACATTCTCCACCCCTTATTCCATACGATTTATGTCATGCTTAGGTCCCACAATATCCAGTAGATCCTCATTAGCTACCACCTTCCTTCCCATCCTTTGATATAATATGCATATATCATTCCCTTATAGTCTATGGATCACCCTTGTAAAATGTTCATAAAATGACCAGAAAGGTCCACAAAATGTCCATTGAGTTCATTTAGTCCATGACTTTGGACTTCATCTCTTGCGGTGGTCACTCAGGACAGGAGAGGTGGTATGTTGCTTGGAGTCATTGGGCACCAAAGCCAGCTCAGGTCGGGTCACTACTGCACTTGTATTGCTTCCTGGAAGGCTTGTCCTCCATTGGTTCAGGTGGTTCCTGCCGTAGTAACTCCTATAACATGCAGCTCAAATAATGGGTTACAACAATTTAAAGGTATTTCCATCACAATCTCCACCCCTAGTCCCTTTGGACCATTCCATTGGGTTTAACATTGCAATGAACTCTTCCCCTTGCTCCTAGCCTGGCTAGCAACAAGGGGTTCTTGCTATAGGAATCCTCAGATGCTGCATGGACAAGACATAGGAAAAGTTTATTACTTGAACATCTGTTTGGAGGCAGTAGGTGCTTCTGCAGCACCCAGTCTCAGAGAGGAAGGGAAGAGGTTTGCTCTTCTCTCAGCTTTGCTACAGTCACCACTGCTTGGAGCTTAATGCAAGCTCTTCAGAACCCACAAAGAAATCAATTAACAAGCCTGGACACTGCAGCTGCCAAAACAAAATTTTATTCTACCGTCATGAGAATTAAAATTACTTATGAGCAAAATCTCTTCTAAGGGGACAAGTTTTCTGATCATCTGCAGAAGAAAATACCCCAGTTAAATAGAGGACTGTAACTAAACAGTTAATCAGGTTTGGCTGAAAGGATTTGGCCTGCAGAGATTATTGATTCCTTGTTTATAGATGATGTGCCTTACAAAACAGAGAGTTTGAAGGGCTGTGGAGCAACGTGAGCAAGAGGGCCTGAGACAGATAAACCAAAAGATAACCATGGGAATCACTCTTTGCACTGACCAAAGCTTAAGGCCTCTAACTGTCATGGGATATCTAGTAGGTTTGATGAATTTCTGCTTCTGAACTTAGGCCTAGAATGGTGGAGTCTGATGCCAGACAAATGAGGAGACAGTCACTTAAACCAACTTCTCCTTTGAGAGCCTGCCCCATAGGTCTTTCTCTTCTGGGGACACTAGTATCAGTGGTACCTATGTTTTCATTAGCTTCACTGTACCTTCAGTCAGGTCCTACATCTATGTTTCAGCTGGGTATCCAGCACAGGCTGAAGCCTACGCAAGTCCAAGCTCACTAGTTGTCTTCATTGCACAGACACCAGCTCATGTTCAGGTTCAAGACAAGCTTTGGGGAGCAAAGGTTCCATCATGCAACCACTTAGAGCATGGACAGACTGGCCACAGTGTGCTGCACTATCTACCACCTTTTACTCCTCTGTTGAGGTTAATTGGCCTCAAGCACTTCAACAGTATCTGCTACTCAGATGACTAGAAAATATAAGTTAATCTGCTGTTGTAGAGCAGGAGCACACACATTTGCAGACATGCAAGTCCTGTAGGTGCCGTATGGAAGTGCATATCCAGGTGAAGAAGCAGTCCAGGGTTTGCTCATAATTCGGCCCTTGCACCAAAGGATGGTATGGCTTGTCCTCCCTGCTCAAGGGCCACAAATGCACTGATGATATCTATAGGGCTGTCAGATACTTCCTAGTATGTCGTCTTTGCTATTGTGGCCCAAGCCAGGGAGGTCGATACAAGCAGACTCACCCTCTCAACTCCTTTGCCACATAAAGGGACAGAAAAAGAGAATAACAGATAACGCTGCTTATACAGAGCTCCCACAAGCTTTTTCAACAAAATGCTATAACTGTTAGTTTTGATTAGTTCTTCAAAAGACCTTTTTAAGATGGTCGTTCTTTGCACATCAATAGAAAGTGGCAAGCGGAGGATTATTTTGAAGTTCTCTTGGAGCTTGATGTTTGTCCCCTTTGAGTACCTAAGCACGGTGGGAGCTATATCAGGTTCTGCAGGTTTTCCCACCTGATAAGTAGGTGAGTAGACAGCTGTTGAAAACCATGACCCAAACCACAATTGCCTTACCTGGCTGCCCTGCAAAAAACCACATCTGTGCCTTGTCTCCCAAAGGATCTTAACAGTGATATTTCTGAAATGCCTAAGTTATTACACTGTAGAAACAACTCAGTCCTTTCTGGAACTGAATATAATTCCACATTCACTGTCAAGCTCTACCCAAATCTTCCACAGGGATTAATTCCACTTACAAATACCTGTCTGCAATTTTCTGCCTGCTGTCAAGATAGACAGGGCACCCAAGAAAGTTATTCCTTGGTTTTAGTAGGCAAGTCTTGTACTTCGGCCTGTGGTCTCCATCCATTGCTCTCAGCAAATGACCTTGCCCTATCCCATCCAGGCGGCTCTCTCCAGATCAGGAAAGATATGCATTACTTACAACTGGAACATTCGTTTTCTCTTCACGCTCCACACTTGCCAAAATAAACTCTCTAAAAGATAGAGGCAAAAAGTTACTAACAGAGTGAGTTATGCCCTGATTGCTGCATTCCTTTTGCCATTCCCTGGGGGCTTGCTTGGTGCACAGCCCAGCAAGGAAGTGCTCTGCGTGCTGGGTTTGTTTGTGTACCCCTTTCAGGATTTAACTCTAGCAACACCTTAAGGCAGCTCATGAATGAATGAGTGAATTAATGAATAGGAAATAGGAGCAAACAAAGTGCACTCAGTCCAGCTCCTGATTTGCTGTATCCCATGCTCGCTGGGCCAGGCTGAGGGGCAGGGGCTTGTATTTGTGACCCACCAGGCTTGTGCTTCATGAAAGCATCCACCTTCCTATTGATTTTGAATTCCTCACTATTTCATTTTACTGAATCTTTCCTTACTCCTCTTTGCCTGCACTGGAAGGAAAACCGAAAGCTCTCCCATGACCGTGATGCTCCCTTTCCTTCATCTTCTTACTAGGGTAAGCCATCTCAGGCCCTTCTCCAAGGTGTGGTGGCCAGCACCTTGTGCTGTGTGCTGTATGAGGCCATGCCACTCATCACAGCAGGCAACACAATATTGTCCCTGTTTAGTCTCCACCTCATTCCTTTCCCTCACCTCTATTTGTTTTCTCAACTGACGAAACACGCAGAGCAAAGCTTTTCCTCACCTACAACCCTTTCCTGGTTAAAGCAGTTCATTGAAAACACTTTTCATGACTTGCACTAACCAGACCGTCTTATATCATCATGTTCAGTTTTTTCATTCCTGTGGCTTTAGTCACTTTTTGAATTGTTCTTTCACTACTTTGCACATACAGAGACATGGCTGACTGGTTCATTCGTTCTTTAACTGTCCGTATGGTTTTTTTACACTGCAGTGCAGTTTGGGCTACACTTCACTCCTCTGGTGTGGCATGGTGAAGGAAGCCTCACCACTGTTGGCATCTCACTCTCAGCTCCCCTAGGAACTTCCAGCTGCCCAGGAGCTTTTTGGACAATCAATTTTACTCCAATAACCTGAAAGGCCACCAAGTGGAGAGATGTCCCAGGTGTATCTCCCTTCTACAGACCTAATGTGCTGTCCTGGACAAATCTCATGACCCCAGATTCATTATATTGTATGGACACCTCCTACTAAACATATGATTCAAAGCCTCTACGGATTGAAGCCATATATCCATCACTCCCCTGTCCCTTCAGCAAGTTCAATACATGTTAAAGGTTTATAAGGGCAATGCTCTAACATCAAGCAAATAGTAAAATCTACTTTATGCTGGACAAGTCCTACCACATCGATGTCACAGTCACTCTCTTGTCATGGAGAGATGACCTCCTTAGCGCACGCTCTTGACTACACCTATAAATAGCACCATCCTTCTACAAACAACTGCAATAAGCCAACTAGATAGAAAAGCATCTCCTTTGTTGCCATATCTCCATGCTGTGCCCCAGGTTGCAGTCACAGGGTGACAGTTGGGGTGACTGGCTGAAGCAAAGACAGGAAACCAGGACTCTCAACCACAAATCCCTTGGAAATACTTATGTCAGTCATTTCTCAGCACCACTGCCTGTAAGGAAGTAATTTCTGCTGTCCTAAACCATGAAAACTTGCACCTCTCCATCAGTTGACCTCATCCCCTCCCTCCAGTTCTTGCTTCCAGCTATTTATTCACCCCAAATAACTTCCATGGCTGGCAGGGGAAAGGTGAGCCAGTTGTGAAAAGCAAATCTCCCGTTGCACGATGAGAGCTGGGTGCAGATGTGTTAGCTCTGCCTCTGCTCATTGGGGAGCCAGGAGCTCTTTTCCACAGACAGTGTATGTTCCCTGCCCAAAGCCTGCCAATTCATTCATTAAAACCTGCGCTCTGTGGAAAGCATAGGTCTCCTAGCTGGGAGCAGGCTCTGCATCCAACACAGGCAAACACCCTCTTTCCCAAAGCATCCAAGATTCCCTAATGTTTGACACTTACTGAAGCAGACAAGTGGCTTACTTGGTTGTTTGACTTCCTCTAAGACTGAAATCATAGCTCACTGTGATGTATTCAGGGCTGGTTTTGAGGGAAAAATTCTCCTTCCCCCATGAAATACAAATGCATTGAGCAGAGGGCTCTCTGCCTTAAAGAGGAAAATGCTTGTTTGCTTTTAACTGTTCATGAAAATGGTTCATGTCCTCTAAAGTATTAGGATAGTTGTAACCTTCCAGAATGACATATTAGCTTTCTATAAAACACATTTATGTGTTATTTTAAGGAATGGATGGCATAACCTATGTAAAACCTTAAACCACATCAATATCAATTTTCAGAGTGCGAAGGAGACAAGTTTCTGAGCAAGAAGCAGCCAGTAAAGCATTCCCAAACTAAATGGAAAATCACTGGAACATACAAGCACTTGGGGATATCCTTGATGTTCAAGATGTGCCTTGATAGCCAGTCACCACAGTATAGATCAGAATTAAAACTCAAATCAGCTTCATCTGATCTATAAAGATCAATCAAACAAACTCATGTGACAGTTCTGGGCTTTGAACATGAGATAATTGCAACCAAAGCAAGCATTTTATTCCTCAAAGCTCATTTTCTTCTGCCAACAGAGCTTCTAAGTGCAGGAGTGGGGTTGCACCTGCAGTGTCAGTGGCTTCACTAATAGATTACAATGAGGTTAAGATCCATTTCTTGAGCAAACAGCAAAAATTTTGAGCTGATAAAAAGTTTCTGCTTAGGAGAAAAGAGTACCTTCAGCAATAGCAAAAGAAGTTGTGAAGACCAAAACAGGATTTTAGGAGCATGATCTGTACTGCAGCAGCTTGTTGAGTCGTCTGAGGATTTTAAGTTTTGCAAAGCTGAGCTAAATGTGGTACATGACAGCGTGCAGAGGCAAATCACCATTAGTCTAAATGGGCACAGAAGGGATATGTGATGTGATGAAACTCCTGAAACCATCACCGGCAGAGGCAAGAATACAGTTTCCAGCCCTGCATTTTCTACTTTAGCCATTAAATAAAGCACTTGGGCTATTAGCCTGGCTCTCTCTGGTGTGATAGTTAGGCTGTGATATTTGCTAGTGGACCTGATTTCAAGAGGGAAAAAATAGCTCGAGTTTCCAGTGAAGGTGGCTATTTACAGTCTCTTTGCCAGGGATCTGTGCAGGTCCAGCTTAGCAAAGCCTCTTCCTACAAACCAGGCACCGAGCAAGAATGTTCCCACCAAGTATGTTTAATCAGTATGCAGAGACTGTATAAAAGGAAAATTGGAAACTTAACCAAGGCAAACAAAATGAATGGCAGATAGCAAATAAAAACAAATACAAAGATCTAATTTTACGTATCAGTGGAAAATTCCACCGGCTCAAATGTCAAGATCCACGTTTAAATGCAATTTAAGCAAAAAAGGGGCTGATTTTCAAAACCGCTTTCACTGTTTTCACCACCATCATTTGAACATCTTGTACTGGGTTTAAAACTATGGCACTACGAGTAGAATAAACCCATGAAATTAATTCTGACTGGCTTTGATATACTAGAAAACATACCTGGTGCAGGCATAAATCTATTTTTTTATAGCAGAGTAATGACGTTACCTTTATATTAATGCAGCTCACACCCTTGCTGAGCTGGAGGTGATGGTTAATGCTGGACACAGGCAAGCAGACACAGTCTGACTGCCTGGCCAGGGTGAGAAGGTGGGTCTCCAAATAGTCAGAGAGGAGATCAACTCACACAAACACCTTTTGTAAAAATGCTGTGCTTAAAAGAGAATGCAAAATGAGCAGGTCATGATTAGCAAGCCTTGGCTGCGGGTGCAGCACGGGGGTCTCCACCACGCCGAGTTGGTGTGCCACGGGCTGCTGCAGAGCCCAGCCAACGGGGATGCTCCAGCCAGCAGGAACATCCCTGCAAAAGCCTCCATTGCTGAGGTTATCAGCACCGCACGTCCTTCCAGTTTAAAAATCTCACTGAAGTTTGCAGCTATTCAAAAGAATTACATGTTTCTTTGCATGGACGGGCACCAGCGATGTGTCTCCGTGCAGGCTGCACAAGCACTGCAAGGCAACCGATGGAAATTCAGCGGCTGCCTCATGATCTTGCTGGCTTCCAGGATAACTTTTTTTCATGGAGATTTTCTGGACAGAAACACATGCTGTGTGTTTCTGCACATGCAGGTCAAGAAACCTCCAGATTTTGGAGGAAAACCTCCCAAATCAGACATGCTCTGCTCACGGCCGGTAGACATACTGTACAGGGCTTTCAGTGAACACTTTCACCAGCAAAAGGGGTTTTAACTGCCATACGTGAGAACTGGAGGCTCTGTCCATGTTCCTACCCTGCACCTCTCCAGTCAGCTCTCCTGGCCTGTGCCAGTGGATCTGTGACCTGGAGAGACCCTTTTTGGGGTTCAAGTGTCTATTTTCAGCTTCTTGCACTATGTGGATCTAGATTCACCAACCCCAGTGATCAAGTCAAATTCTAGGTCTCTTCATCCTTTTTGCTGGTAGTTATAAAGCAAAATTTGAGGTTGCATTGACAGAAATGGGCATTATCAGCCCAGTGCCATACGGCTGCCAGCTGACGGCCCTCTCTGGGGCACCACAGACCAGCTCCTGTCTGAGGTGCAGCCAAAAGGGAGGGAGCACAAGGGATTTGGGGCGGAATTTCCTGGGGTTACTCTTTCTAATACAAATAATAATAATTAAAGCAATATTCCCAAGCAATTGATGGAACTCTGAAACCAGACTTCTGGCTGACTGAACTTGCTAGCTTTGCAGGCCTGGAAGAAAATAATAATAAAAGAAAACCTTCAAAAAATCTTGAAACCAAAAAGAAGAGCAATAACTTGTACGAAATCAGGCCCTGTGTGCGGGATGTGCTTTGCTGTGTTATTGCAACATCCGCCCCGCACACAGGTTACCTCATGCAGCAGAGAATGACCCCCACGAGGCAGTCTGGGGAGATGAAATAATGCTCCTCCTTGTCTTGCCGACGGTGGAAGGTGCCCAATGCAAAGGCTCATGCAAGGTTGTCGTCACAGCCCGGAGCTATCCTATATAAAGTCTCAGGAATGCGGGCTCAGCTTTTCAGCCCCTTGCAGGAACCTTTTCTCTCCACCTCAGATGTTTCTAAACGATATATAGCAACCACATTTATTATTATGCTTTTCATTAGGCATCAATCCTGAGCCTTCCTTAGCTGAAGCCTTCACAGCCTCAGCACAAACCAATTTATATATTAGTTTTCCTCTGTACAGGGTTTTTTGGAGGATACCTTTAAGCAAAGGGCTGTGCTCCAGAGTCATTTGCTGCTCAGCTCCCTGACAGTAACTTTGCTTCATCGCAAACTTAAAATGTTATAGCAGATTTATGGCACTCTTCTAACAAATAAAGACACTGCTTTGCAAGGACCATTCCTAGACCACATTTCAACATGTAAAACCAGCTGTGTCTGCTCTATCAACATTCATTGCGGGAGTTATAAGAAATAATAATGGGAGAAAAGTTTCCTATGTCTCCTTGGGTACATAGATGAATTAGTAATATTTGGCTTAAATAAGTATACACACACATGTATGCTTTCTTCCAGGTAGAAAACAAGCCCAGAAAATTTCAGCCCAAAACCTGAAAATTGTAACAAATTGCTAACTGAAAATGAACTAGAATGGAAACCATTATGCAAGTTTATCTTTGTTATGCTAATTTACAGCTACTATTCCCTTAGGCCTAGTATTATGCCAAACTCCAGTCTCTTATCAATCTTTCCCTAGGACAAGAGGATCATATTAAAGCATGCAAAAGAGATACTGTGAATTTTTTTTCAATTTTGTAACCCCGTGTCTTCAGGTCCTCTTTCTGTACTGTGTTTTAGAAGAGCAAGAGCCATCAGACTGACGGTACACACAAATTGTCTTTCCCTGAATTCATGAGCCTTGAATAAATGCACAGGCACACTGGAGCATGGTATGGGGGTCTGCATACAGAAAGGAAATATCATACAGGTCAAAAGCATACAGCACGCTTCAGGTTAACTATATATTTTGTATTAACATTTCAATAGCTCAGTCTTGTGACAAAAATTGCAATGAGGGAGAAGGGAGTGGGTTGAATCCACCCATGGTGCCACGTTCATGGAGAAAAGCAAGACCTGGTTCATTGCAGCCCTACTGGTGCCATCCCAAAAGTTTACCCATGCTGCCCTTCCCCAAGGAACCTTTCACTGAATCACAGAATCACTTGGGTTGGAAGAGACATTTGAGATCATCAAGTCCAACCATAAACCTAACACTGATAAACCACCCCTAAACCATGTCTACCTGTCTTTTAAATACCTCCAGGGATGGTGATTCCACCACTTCCCTGGGCAGCCTGTTCCAATGCTTGATAACCCCTTCCATATAGAAATTTTTCCTAATGTCCAACCTAAACCTCCCCTGGTGTAACTTGAGGCTGTAACTTTTCCTGCACGTGTCTGCTGGGCTCCTCTTCCCTTGCTGCTCTGCCAGGTGGGCACATGCCTCAAGGGCTCCTATCCCACCCTCTGTTTCTCCCTTTGCTGGCACTAGCAGGAGCACTTTACAGCTCTAAGCTGAAGGTAATTTGCTCAAGGTGGAGGTTGTAAAAGTGATGTACAACCCCCAGCACCACACTCGGCCCTGTGCTTATCACTTGGTGTCATTGGGGGCAAAAATGTTCCAGGTTCACCTTCTTGAGGCTGTTTCTACCCCATCAGCATCCATCAGTATTTCTAAGCTCTATCTTTCCTCACCATGCACATTAATGTGCATCTGGTTGTATTTATGAAAAATGAATCCAAGTGTCCATATCAAGCACGGAGTGGGTAAGGAGACTGGAAGAGGGGGAGGGAAAGACAGATTTGGAGCAAGGCCCCAGCAGCCTCACCATCCGAGGGGGCAGAGAGCAAGTGGTAACTTGAACATCTGCCATTCAGCAACGTGGCTTCCTCCTGAATCAGCAATTCGCTTGATGCTGTGTGGGAATGCCCACGGGACACGTTTTGGAAGGGTTAGTGAACAAGTGTGAGCAGCTGTACATGCTCGCTTTGAAAGCATATCTTTTCCTTTCCAGGACTTTATACATATCAAGGTTTAACTCTGTCTCATAATCTACTCCCTGCTCTAAGGACACCTCGCACTGGCCTTTAAAACACCATTCGACGTTATACAAACGCCCGGTTGATTCTTTGTGAGCAGTTTAACTTGTTTTCTACCCTGTTTTCCTGCCTGTTGAATACAAGAGAATTATTCCCTGTGCTCAGCTGGTGAGTTACCGGTGGTGCCTGACCCCATCTGTTCGCAAGCCCACATGCACAAAATCCAGCCCACATGCACTCAGCTTCGCTCCAGTCAACACCTCTTGCACGGTGTATGATTGAGTATTTCTTCCAGTGGCTCCCCTCTTCCCTTATGCTGAAGCATAACCTTTTTTTCCCCTCTTTTCATGAGCTCTAGGTGCAAACTGCCTCATCATCCATCTGATTGCTCTTGCTGGTGGTTGCCCCTGTAAAATCCTGCTTCCAAAATGGCAGCCAGCTATTGCTGATCAGCACCATGTCTCTCTAATTAAGCCCCCCGAGTACTCAGATGCCTGTCAAAGACCTTTAAATGAAGCTTTCTCTGCTCAGTGTTCTGTGCCTGATGCTGGGGGAAGGGTTGGGTTGTTATATTTACCTTCATTTCAACAACCTGCCCAGGATCGCTAAATGGCACCGTCACCTGTGATAATGCCATAATAATGGCAGCATTTGGGACTACACACACCTTAAAAACAAGGAATGAGGACTTAAAACTAACCTAGATTTTTTCACACAACTCTTGTCATAAGCACAAACATAGCTGCATGTGTCTGGGATTGAACAACAAAATATCAAATCCTAGATATTTTGAATAGAATAGACTATTTCAGTTGGAAGGGACCTAGAACAATCATCTAGTCTGGCTGGCTGACCAATTTCAGGCTAAAGCCTGTTGGGGTGTTTTCTTGTTTCCTTTAAAGCCATCTGGATGCACTTGAACAAATATTATATCACTATGCTATCTACTAAACCATCATCATGCAAATACTTCACAGCTATGCCCAAGAATGTTACAATTCCCACTATAATGGAGCATGTGCTGTGCCTACACAGGCCTCTTTGCAGGACTGGATTGCTATATTTAAGCCTCTGAAGACAGAGGACAGGTCACGGATGGCACCCCAGACTGCATGGGAGTTATTCAAAAAATGGCAATGAGATAGTCCAATCAACTCTGTGACTCGGTTGTTTCTGTAACTCTCCTGTGCAATGGTGAAAATGGAGGGAAATTGCAAATTGGCTACAGGAATGACTGGGTCAACAAATGCTTCACCAGCGACGTGAAGAGTAGTGTCTCCACAACTGTCAAATTGGGCTGTGTGTTGTATTTGTGCACTGGTAAGTAGTGTTTTATAAGAACCGCGGAAGCTGGGAGTCTGGCAGAGGTCAAACCCAGCCCCACGGCTGACATCTCCAGCCACAGTGGTCCACGTTTAATCCAATGTCTCCTGGTGTCAAGGGGCACAAAAAGCAGTACTTCACCCTGAAGACATCAAGGTCCCCAAGAACCTCAGATCGTTGGGGCCGCAGCAGGACACAGCTGCATGTGTAGCAGGGCAGGGGGACGATCCCGCCCTGCAGGCCAGGATGTAACATGAGATAAACATGTAGTCACAGTAATCCGGGGAATTTGGCCCGATTTATTCACGTGAAAGAACTGGGCTGCACTTGCGCTTGCTGCGATTCCCCATACCCGCAGAGGATTTGCTGCACAACAGGGTTTGGACTCTCTTAATGAAAGAGGGACCCTGAGCCCAACCTGGGAACGGCCCTGCTTGTTAGTCTTTAATTTATACATGACCCACCGCCACGTGGCACAAAGAAGAGGAGTGGATCAGAGGGACCACCTGACCCTTGCTGAGGACTGCAGAAACCAAGGCTAATGTCCTCTCCCTCTTCACCTTTTCTTTTGTCCCCTCCTTTTTAAAAATTTTATGTGATCAGAGAAGACCCTGTAAATAGCGTCAAATTCTAAATCAAACTAGTCCTGTCTCCCTCACACATACACGTCTCTAACACTCTGCTTAATTTTTACAATTGTTTTTTCCCCAAAAAAGGTCAAATCAGACAAAAAAGTTCTAGAAAGAGAGGGTTTTCTTAAGAAACCAATTCTGCATCATTTCCTAGCCTGTATTTTTTTCTTTCTCATATTTCAGAGAAAGCCACTTTCTTATCCCTGTTGCTGCCAACCTCCTACTTATAAGAGAATGAATCCAAAACAAACCCATTAATTTCAGTGAAGATACTTTGGAATCATTTCATTATAACTCCAAGTATAATTTTCCCCCGTTCTCTTTAACCACTGTACAGATTCTTGTAATGCACTCAGATTTCAGCCTGTGTCCAACATTCTTAATAACTCAATTAATGTCACAAAAACTCAGTTATATTAGAATTTAAAGCAGAAACAGAGGCATTGGCACAGTCTTGTCTCAGTCAATAGCTGAATAGATGGTATTCACCTGGAGGAAGGTGAAAGGCTTTAAGGCATTTCTTTTTTTTTTAAAAAAAAAAAAAAAGCATTTATGAATTCATTAAAAAAAAATAGAACAAGAAACAAGATTCTCTATAACTGCCTTAGATTTAAGGGGTTTTTTTTCCTGAATCATGGCAGCGTGACATGGCAGCATGCAGACAACTGGACCTGACTGAGGATGTAGAGGAAGAAATATTACCTCATGGCGGTGTAAGCTATGCATTTCTGTACCCCATTTTGGAAGTGTAGCTAGCAAATGCAAACATTTACATACTATTCATATCACCAGTAAGAGGATTTTAATTACAGGATTTAATGTGTTGGTTTTACCTTTATCATGAAAAGATACTTAAAAAAATCAAAGGTAACAATCCACATGATCATTCAATCCACTAAATTCAATTTATACCATCCTGAAATTTCCTCCAAGAAAAGTCAGACATCTTACTCCTTCCCGTATTGGCACAGGGTTCTGAAGCTCTCACTTAGGTCTCTTGTGTAAAATGATTAGGTACTGAAATTAGTCTCGCTTTTTGTGAATGGGCACGACGCACTGCAAAGCACGCAGGATACCCAATAACGACTGCGCTTGAGCTGCATGTGATCCCTATGGAAAATGGGATTGCTTAGAAGGGCATGTACCAACACACAGACAACAGGATTTTTTCCTTCCTAATTATCAACCCGCATGCGGGAAGGTAGGGTGTGTATATCAGTATATCTCTGAAGTTTGGAGAAGAGGTAATACCCAGGATTAAAACTGTTACAGACACGTTATTTCTTGCCATACGACATGGAAATATCAAAGTTCACACCCTGTTATTTTGGAAGATCAAACCAAGGGTGGATGGCAGAACCTGTCTGGCTAAAAAGAGCACCCATTCAGGACTCACGCTCACCACACTGAAGCGCCTGGAAGGGGGCTTTTTTTGCCCAATTTTTAATTCTTCCAAATCATGTCTAGGCCATACCCTAAAACAAGAGAAACTGCAAGGACCGTGCACCACAGTGAGGATGCGGAAGACGGAAACAGCCCTCTGACTAAGCGGTCGGTGTTTTGGGACACAGCCTTCCTGTGTTGTGCTGTGCGAAATTACCCCCGTCTCGAAGAGCTTTATTGCCTCCCTGAAGGCTCTTCTTCCCCCCACCGGGAGCAGGTCAACTTCCTCGCCCTTCCCTCACGGCTCTGCTGATTGCAGCCAGCTGCACTTGTATCAGCTGCTCAAGGCTTCCCCCTCTCCTAAGCAAAAACATCCTCTCCAGTCCCCCGAGCCCGTCCTCCGGTGGGCCCCGCCGCTTCTGTGCGCGGCTCCAAAAAAAGCAGCTGCTCGCTAGACGCAATAGCAAGGAACCGCTCTGGCTGGCAGAGCGCAGGATGCGATGCTCCTTCCTCCTGCCTGCTCCCTGGCGGGTTATTTAAATCACCCTAATCAAGCGATGGCAAACCATCACTCCCCGAGAGCAGTTTTCCCATTTCCCTTCTTCCCCCTCCTGAAGGCCAGGTCTTCCTGCAGGAGGGTGCAGAAGCATTGGTGCATCGATGCTCGCTCGCCTGCCAGGCAGCAGGCACACCGATACAGCCAAATTAAACAGATTTAACGACTCCTGCAGCAAAAGTGCCAGGCCCCCGCACACGTGCTCGGCTTCCGGAGCCTAACGGGGAGAACCTCTCTTCCACTCAAAAGGCAATGTTTTCCCATCAGTTATGATAAAAGCTCAAGCTGGAGATGAGCTACAGAGATCAGGCTGGAAGGTTCAAGGGTTGATAGTCAGATAAGAGGAGCTGCTTCTGCTGGGAGGAACCTGGGAGGAACCAGCGCAGACAGGCTGTATCAGCAACCAGCTGTCCTCTGAGGTCTTCTCATTCATCCTAGTGCAACATCTGTGTCTCTACCGAGATTTGCTCCAGCTGCAGGAAAAGGCTTTGAGAAGAGAAGCCAGAGGAACAACTGTGGATATCATCTGGTCTTCAACACTGCCTGCTAGAAGTGCAGTTTCTAGCCTGTTTTGGTTTACTGACTAGATTTGCACTGGGGTTGTGGAGATTTGTAGAGGGAAATGAAGTCCTGGAAGCCTCCAGAAATAACATATGGACATGCTAAGGACCATGCACCAGCATGCTGTGAAGGACAAGCTGTAGCTCCAGCCACAGAGTGGGCTACTGGCAGGAATGGTGGTGTCAAGGCATTTTGGCCAGTAACAAGACTCATTGAAACTTTTTTTTTTTTTTTTAATTTAGAAGTATAGAAATCTCTTCTTCCTCCTCCAAAACGCCAGTTTTTCCTATGAGACCCTTGCAAGCAACCACCAAAATGAAGAGGCATTGAAGAGACATGGGACACAACGGAAATGCTGGTGTGGAGCCCACGTTGTGCTGCAGGCATGAAGACCACTGGAATGGGGTGGCCCACACCACGACTGGCTGTGCAAACTTCCCAAACACAGCAACTTGGCAGGTTGCAGATCCCATCTGTCCCACAGCTGCTAGACCCACACAAATACCCCTGAGTTGAAGAAGCTGCCCTTGGCAGCACCCTGGGACACCTCCAAAGGACATTTTGCAAGTTAAGAAAAAAAATGAGTGCTTTTCAGAAGGGAATGAGCAGCATTCCATGAGATGCCTACAGAGCCCCAGCCTTGCTGTTTTATTGCCGTCCTGATCATTTTATCTGCTCTGGAGGAATAAAAGCTCCCCTGACAAATGGAAAGTTGCCTGGGTAGAGCGAGGGGGGTGGTCCAGGGACCAGCTGGCCTCTCCAAGCCCTGGTTCTCCTTCCCAGGCCCTCCAGCATCTCACTGAGAACCTTTCCAAACTGGGACGCGGTCTGCTCTGCCAGGGGCTGCAGGAGAAGACATTCACTTGCAGGTGAAGGCATGTCAGGAAAACTGCCAGGCAAGGCGTTAAGCAATGAAGTAGAAGCAAAGTAGAGTGCAAAGTGCCCACCGGTTGCAGGCAGGAGCAGTGCCAAGGAGCCAGCTAACGTCCCACAGCTGCTGCGTCTTGCAGCAATCCCAACTCCTCCTCCACCAGTGCTGTACCTTCCTCTGCCCACATCTTAGCCCTCTGTGGAGCTGTGGCTTGGATTTGGAAAGCCGAGAGGCAGGATTTTTGTCTTGGCTTGCTCTGGTGTGGTATCACAGGGCCCTGGCAGTATTAAGGGTACAAGCGATGGCCAGTTCCCCTTGCGCTGACCCAACGTGTGACAACACACACCACCTGGGAGCAGTGCTCGCTATCACAGCCTCTTCTTCTAGCCAAAAGTCTCGGCGCAGGCAGAACCGATGGACCAAGATTGAAGTTGTGCATTTCAGACACAAGGTGAAACATCCCCTTTGCACCTCGCCATGGAGGACGGGCACAGGCTGCAGGCTGAGCAGCCACAACTCTGCTTTACCCCCAAGCGCCCTGTGCTGGAACCTTCAAGGAGCACAAGCCTGAAAAAGGGCAACCCAGAGGTTGCGCTAGCTTGGGGTCAGTGCTAAAGAGGGGGTCGAGCCAAACGCAGTTGCTTCTGCCATCTCTTCTCCAACACTTTATTGGGAGACAGTTGGCCATTCCAAAGGCAGAAGAGGAGCCCAAGGAGGCAGTCGCTTGCTGATGACTCTGCTTTGAGATGGAGGTCAGACTAGAAACATCCAGAGGTCCCTGCCAGCCTAAATTATCGTACAACCCTATCAACTCCCAACCACCCTTCCAACCAGCACTGCAACCCTCTGCAGGAAAAGCCCACCCAGGTGAGGACGGGGGCACTTGGCAGCCCTTTTCCCCGCAACTTGGGCACGTGAGGCAGACCTTTCATCTCAACCCCTGGTGCTTCGAAAGCCTCGTGGATTTTTTTAATCAAACACTAATGGTTTAATTCCTGCTCACATATGTAGAAAACTTACTATGAGTCTGAGGTTTTTTGGGGGGTTGTATTGTTTCTTTTTAACTGTATAACAACTTTAATTTTATAAGTTCATAAATCAACTCTTCTTCCTTGCTCTGCTCCACAACTGCTGTCTGGGTGTGGCTATAAGCAAATGAGACCACTGAATGAAAAATAACTTTTTTTTTTTCTCTCTTTTTTTTTTCTTTCAAGAATTGCTCATGTCTCCTCACAGCCTCAAATATTTCATGCAGGTTGTGCCATGTATTTCACAAGCTAAGCCAAGCAAAACATTGCCTTCCATATACACGGCAAAAAAATGTTTTCCAGGGCTCAAAGCATTTCTGTCTTTGGCAGAATCTTTTCTCAAAGCATACTGAAGGAAAAGTATGGAAATGAAATACAAAGAGTGGTTAAAATAATATTTTGGGTAGAGATGAGCCCAAACCAAACCCCAGATTAGAAAGCCAGATACCCCCCTAGATACCATTCCCAAAATGAAGAGGTTTGTTTTGATACTTGGAGCACAACTGAGAAACGTTGCAGGTCTCCCACCAAGTTTAATTTATTAATTGAACTTATAAACTACTTAACCCCTACTGGTTCTCATAGCTAACACAGTTCCTCTTATATTTATATAATCGATTATATTTACCCAGACTGGCCCTGTGTGGGTTAGACGGGGGGCGGACAGGCTGTGGGGTCCAGCACACCAGAGAGGACCCACACAAGCAACGAGGCTTTTCTGAACCCAGGCAGGAGACCCAAAGCTTCCCCAAGTTTCGGTGTGGTTATATCTGCTATTTGGATCCAGCCTGTCACTGACGTGGGCACAAACTGCAGTGTAATTTGGGGTTTCAGACCCAGTATTTAGGACTGGATCCAAAACTCGAATGGAAGAAATTCGGGAAAGAGGCTTTTAAGAGTTTAATTTGAAACAGAAAACCCATGAATCTATTTTTGCCCTGCTCTTTAATTGAACTATTTTTTTTTTAATCCTCTAGTATGCCCAGGCTGTTCAGACATCCAACAGCAACTTCTCAATATTAAATAGGAGGCTTTATGCTATATGAATGGTGAACGAATGACAAACTCAGCTCTATGTGCACCCGCTGTTCTGGAGAGGTGAACAAACAGCATGTTATGGCTCAGTGCATTTACTCAACAGCAGCCAAAAGGAAAGCCAACTTTAAACAAAGCCTATCTTGACAACAGATTTCAAGAGGGTAATTGCACCTACTAATTCATAAATACTTTCCAACACTGATAATGCGAGTCAAACTCAGAGGCATCTTTACTTTCTGTATCCCAATAAAGAGTCCATGTGTGTGACTATAAAATTAAGATAGTTTAATCATGTAAAGTGTATTTTACTCTCTAGTTTAATGCTTTTTATAAACCTTAAAATAACCTTGAAAATATTTGTCCTAGTACTTGACAGGATTCAGGTTTGTTTTTCCACTGATTTAGTGGTTGTAACACAGGTCTTGAAATAGAATACTCAGGGGAGGGAGGGAGGGTGTTTTTTTTCCCGTCCAGAAGCTGAGTGTATACCCAGCACATCAGCCTGCACCAGCCCCGGTGAGGCAGCGCGCGCAGCACCAACCATCAGGAGCCGAAACCGCTCCAGCTCCCCACCAGTGACAGGCAGACGTGCCCTGGGCTCTGCCGACTGCTCTGCTCCATCCCACACTGCGCCAGGGCTGCTCGTGGCCGGTACCCACCCCACAGACAGGTACTCTGCCAAATCCTTCCCAGTCTTCAGTAAGCTAGGTAACCACACCATGGTTCCCCTGCCTCAAAAAGAAGGACAAGGCTTGGCTAAAGTGGTGGACCTTTGGTGAAGCACGCTGGAGAAGCAGATGCTAACTCCCACTAGGCAGAACGGAATGTATCAGGCATGAAGGGTTTATAAAAGAGACAACTCATTAAAAATCCTTTTTTTTAACATGAGAAACATCATGTCTTTTTAAGGTTGCATGTTGTGAAATCCTCGCTCGTTAGGGCTTGATTTTTGGTCTTCAGGAGTCATGTCATACCTTTAATGCATACAGGTCCCCCCACCACAAACCCATCTCTGCTCCAGCAGCAGTGCCAGCACCTTCCTGCCCGCCTCCCTAGACCCTCGCTGCCACGGACACATGGGGAGGCACTCTTGCCCCTCTCAGCCTCCCCAAGCAGTTTTGGAAACCACAGAGATTCAGACTCACAAGCAAACCCTGGAAGACAGATTTGTAGCAGACAATGTTCCTGGACTCCATCAGTAACATCTTCAGACTCGGTCACCTTTAAAAAAACCTAACGCCACAAACATTGCTCGCACATACATACGTGCACACACAAAAACACTTATTAGCTTAATAGGGTGAGTATCAAAATATAACACTAAATTATCTGACATCTTTATTGCTTAGAATGACAGATTCAAACAAAGCTAACCCTTTAATTATGTTTATATAATGTAATTTGGCATAAGTCATAAAGCACCCCTTTGGCAATGCCAGATTAAATATTTTACATTTGCTTGGGCAGCACATTACAAGATTGAAAGCGGTATTTTTCCCTGATGCTCCAGAGCAGCAACTGCAGTAGTGTGGATGGGAACAAGGCTTTCCCCTGCAGGAATCACTCTGGGCTTGGGGGGGACCCCGGCCTCATGTCCCAGTTTACACAGCTTCCCTCCACACTCTCTCACCCAGGAGACAAGCACCACTGGTGTTTGCCAGGAGCAAAACAAAATATCCTGCTGATGCCATTGGCACCAGAGGTGCCTCCGTTACAGCTGGCAGGGTTTCCTTGGGCAGTCACTTTTCTGCCCACCGGGGCTTCTCCGTTGTGTACAAAAGTGGGGAGTTTCACACTTTACACCGCAAAAATTTAGGCTAATTTTCTCTGAGAAAGTTCATACCTGAGATTTCAGAGAGGGGACGACGCACCTTGAGCTGTTCTGCAAAAGGGGAGGGAAAAGAGAGCAGTCTCAGCTTCCAGATTCTCAGGGCCCATCTTTCCCACCCCTCCTAAGTATCTTCCCATGCCAGACTTGGTGTCTGGGTTCCCTTGTAAGAAACTCACCAAGGGTCCCACATCCAAGCTCTGTGACTGTGTTTTTCACTGGTGAACTACAACTGTTAGTGATGCTCGTTGCCTGTTTCAAAGGGATGCCAAATAAACATGGCCCTTACTCCCAGAACAGGTCCCATGAAGCCACCCCTCCACTGTCAGCACATCAGGTAAGTAGATGTAGTTGAAGTTGGAACAAAGCCCCTTGAGATCCAGGGTAACCATTTCACTGGCAACAGACTGGTTGCCCTTCCCAAGGGTCTGCATTTTCCACAAGTCACAACCAGCACTCTGGGGACCTCAGCCCACTCTCAGCCCTCTGAGATACACCTGCTTAGTCTGACCATAACTACTTTCCCCAACATATGTAAATTCACCACTCTCAAGGACCTGGTTTGTCCAGCCTAACCACACGGGGCCTCCAGAGAGGTTTCTCTGGCCAGGTTCTGCTGCTACATACAATTGCATGGTAGCACAAAACTGATATTCATAAGTGTATGCAACACAGTAGGATCTAGCCAGTCCAGAAAGAATGTGGGTGCCCTTCATAGATGTTTGTTTGTATTACAACCTGTTCCACATTCTTCTATTAATTTTCTTCCATTGTATATACTTCAATGGGCTCTTTACTTAGTACCAGTAGGAGCTTGAGACCATGCATCCACATGTTAAAGCACCTTAAATCTCCAAAATTTAACAGAATGCATTCAAATTTGTGTGCAAGACAGACCTTCACACACCAGTTATGGAAGTTTCTTGGCCTGCACATCATTGCTAAGCGAGGTTTCTTCCACGCTACAAGAAGTCAGGCTGCAGGCACTCTGCTTTGGTTAGTCCACAAGCCCACACCTCACAGCCCTGTCACTCCAATGTAGTCCATTAACCGCACTCATGCAACTTAGCTTCTTTTTCAGATGGTATGTGCACCTCTTACTTTTGTCTCACCAATACGTTGTCACTGAGATGGTTTTGCTTCCCATTTCCCAAGTCTGCCTATCTGACCCTCGTGTCAGTTCTGACCCACGTGGTACTGCTTGGCCTCTGCCTTCTACCATACACCTTACTCCCATGGTCTTGTAGTCAAGATGAAGTCTGTAGCTTCATGTCATTGCCCCTGTAGATAAAGGTAGAGAGGATGCAAGACAACAGTCTTAACCCTTTATTACAGAAAGTCCACTGACACCCTCAAAAATCCAGAGATGCCAAAAGTTGGGAGGAAAAGATTTTAGCCAGCCTCCATCCCAATGTCATATAGCGTTGAAACTTCTTAATATAAAACCATAAAAGTCACACGTTGTAGGAGACGGCCAAAGTCCTTTTGTTTGGTTTGGGGTTTAGGTTTTTGTTTTTTGGAGGGGGAGTTGAGGGTTTTTTGGCTTGCCATTTATGCAATGTGAGACTTTATCAACCATGGTAGGATCTGCATTTTTCTGAAGCTGCCACCAGTACATACAAAACAGACGCTGCGCTGCTCAGGGAGATGGCAAAAAACAAAGCTAAAACGAAAATGTGCAAATGTTCAGCTCCACAGAGAGCCGTCTACAAACAGGGAGACGGAAAGCCACATTCACAGGCTGCTGGAGCACCCCTACTTTGCTTAAGTTCAGACCTTACTGTCCAGAGCTGTCAGACTTTTAAGCACACACATGTTGTCTAGATTATTCATTGCACAATGTAAAGTAAGTAGCGGTTTGAATTGCTCATTACGCCCATCAATTTGGAGGCTGCAAGTGGCACCTAAATCCCTCTTCACTGTCATAGTAAAGTGATGGCTGTAGAGACATCAAGAATGAATGAGGATACAGCACAGACAACAGGAGCTTGAACTTCTTCAGTAATATCTGGGGCCAAATGGTGAAGACAACATCAAAATTTAAAAAAAATAAAAAATAAATAATTGAAGTGTTCTCCAAAACAATGCATAATTTGCAGTTCAGAGCAGGACACTGACTAATGGAAAGAGAAGAAACCTTTGGAGCACTAAGCAGAGCAATGGTTTACAAATTCTGGAGTATGCCATGTTTGCATCAAAGTTTTTTAATTACAGAATGAATAAATCTACCCACCCAAAATTTCCTTGGGTTCTTCAAAGACAGTCTTGACTCTTTTGTCAAAGTACTTTCCCTTTTTGTCTTCATATAAATTATTGTGTGCAAAAAAAGTCAGTTAAGAGAGACTGAGTTATGAAATATTTCCCTGCACATAAGCATACAGGCTTGCAAATCTCATTGAAATTCTGTTGAGTTTTGTTGCCCACACAACTTGCAATCTTAGCAAAAGCCACACAAAAGGCTTTCCTCCCCATTGTTTACATGAGCATTTTGGAAACGGGGCATGCATTGCTACGCAGAAAGGGAAATAGAGACAGGAGTGAAATGTAGTTTGTTGAGCTAATAAAACAGCAAGCCTTCCATTTGTTTCTTTAGTCCTATAGAGCCATTTCTGTTTAAGACTTACACGCTGCACTGTTAGCAGAGCTGGTGACAAGCATTTTCACTGCGGATTGTTAAAGCAGGTGGGCTAGTTTAATTTCAACAATGAGAATGTTTTCCAGCCGTTATTAATGGTAGTGGCTTAATTCATGACTTAAGAGGTTGATACATAAAAACAAAATGACAGAACGTCCTAAAAAAACTGGCTGTGCCATCAACCTAGCTACCTAAATTCATCTAAAGACTACAGCAACCCTAGAAAAACATGAAATTAATCTGAATTCTGGAGCTTCTCATGTTTGCAATGAGCTTGGCCGAAAGCAATCTAGTTATTTTCATATTCCTTTACATAAAGTTACCAGTACTGCCTAATTACATGAGTAATAACAGACAACAAAGCCTCCTCAGACATTCAGAACTGTGGAAACGCTCTTTCAGGCAGCAAGGAATGGTATATATAAAATAATTAAGACGGACATCAATGAAAGCAAGAAGTGGCATGAGCTTCAGGAAATCTGCCAAACCATTGGGGCTTCTGGAAGAACATCCTGAACGTCTGCAATCTACTCGTTCAAATACAGGCGTCAAACATCTTAGCGGAGACACCCTATGCAAGTCAGTGGTCACACTGAACCACAGGGCAACAGCTGCCTCCTGCTGCCCTTACAGGTTAGCTTGCCTACTTCAGCTCTAAAGCAGCGATGGCAGAGAAACTAAAAACAGGTAAGATAAATTCTGTTGCAAATAGCTCTGAAAAAGCTCTCAGAAATGCCCATCCCCCTGTCCCAGGAATTCTGGTTGCTCAGGCTCCATTCCTCCATCTCTAGAAGAGCTCACAGACCGTTTCTGAAGACACAGGCAGATACAAACAGGAAGAAAAACCCAAGTGCCCAAAAGTTTCTTTTCCTTCCCCTCCCTCCAATATTCAGGCAAAATGAATGAGAACAAATCCAACTTTGCTTCACATGTACCGTTAGACTGTCATGGCTGCAGGAGCTTATGGCTGGTCTGTACATTTACAATGCCAATACCAAACCTTTTCATTACTCTAAAACCTGTTGAAGGCAAAGGAGCACCTTCTGCACAGCAGGGGGCTGTGGGCCAGCTCCAAACTGTTTCTCATACCTCTTGGAAACCCCAGTTTATCCCCTCACTGTTGAGGAAGGAAGGGGAAAGAGATAAACAGTTCAGTCGGTTGATTTCGGTATATTAGTGATCGTTTACAAGAGTGGATAATGCCACCAACAGGTGAACTAGTGTTTGTCTTGATTTACACCAGACAGGGATGAGATTCACCAGCAGCAGGCAATCCATCAGGGTGTGGATGAGACCTCCTCAATAACCAGGTGACTTCAGCATGTTTTGCTTATGAACCTCACGTTTACACCAATGTAACAGGAGAAGGTATGCTCCTCTGCAAAACCTCATCTTTACATGGTTGCGTGTGCTGGGAGGTTGGGTGAAGCACTCTGTGAAGTTTTCAGTAGAAGAACCGAGCAAAGATCCTTTCTACCAGAAGAAAGATGCTTTCCACAGGAGCAGGGCTTTAAGCGCAGCCCCAAACAAGTGGAAAGCATGTTAAACTCTACAGCTGACCTGGTGAAGGTCACTGGAGGTAACTGGGCAACTTCTTTTTGGCTGTGCAATCCCTTTCCTAAGCACTCATACACCACCATGGTCTTCCAATCCAGCCTCAGCAGAAACACCTCCCATGGAGCAGTACTCAGAGCTGGGTGTTTGAACCAATTCTTCCTCCCCCCTCAGTCCTTGGTGCGGAGTCAAACCTCCCTTCCCATGCTTTCTCCTCACACATTCACACGGCATTCCCACCTGGTTTGGTCCACAGCAATCTCAGGCGGGCAGTCACTTCCCGGCTGCAGCAGCAGTTTGCTCCCGTGCCTGGAGCAATGGGAGCCGCTTGCCTGCAGCATGCGCAGCTCTGGCAGCTCGGTGGCTATCAGGGAATTCCCAAACCAGAGCGCTGAACTATGTGGACTGTCGGGGGAAAGTGCTTCTGGCACAGGTGCGCTTACGCAGCTGGAGTTAAAATCAGGTTTCATTTCCCTCTCTGTGTCACATCAAGTAAATCATCATTCGCCTTGTAAGCAAGGAGCCTGGGACAGTGGCAATAAGCCTTAGTGACAGAAACACATAGCTACTAGTAGTGAAATATCTTCTTTCACTGACAGTCTGTTTTAACCAGGCCCTCCTTCCCCCACCCCTGCATGCTTTCTGCTTATAACAATTAATTGCTTCATAGCTGAAGGCAGCATTTAATCCTGCAAGCATAAATTCACACGTACAGCGATGTGATCAGTGAGGTCAGTGGGATTAAGTCCTTGGGTCCACCACAAATTTTCACAGGAGTGTAATTATAATCAGACAAGTAGCTACAGGATTGTTAAAGGTAAACACATGTGCAATTGCTTGCAACTTGTTGCAGTTTTTAAATCAGAAGAACTGTTCAGCATCAAATCAATGCAAGACAGACATATACAAGACAGAGAGGATTAGAATTTTCACTTTTTAGGGATCCTCCTGTTGATTCTTTACTTAGTCCCTTCTCAACCCCCAAATCCTTACTGAAGGAGTGACTTCCCTCCATCAGGCTTTACGTTGTTGCTTGTCCTGGGCCAAGCTTCTCCTGCCACCTCTGCATTAGTCCTAAACCTGAAGTTTCAGCCAAAAATGCTTAACTATTTACCTACACTGCTTTTTCCTTGCAGCCCAAAGAGCAAATAAGCATAAACATGAAGTTAACATTTTGTTAGTGATATGCTTGTTCACGTGAGCCCCTTCCATTAACCCAGAAACAGGGAAGAGGAGATCATGTTATCTCCGAGACGACCTGCCTGGTACAGTGTTTGTTCAAGAAGCAGCTTTTTGCCCTCTGCTGAGAACATACATCTCCCACGCTTTGTTTAGCCACATCTTGTTCCCTCTGCAGCTCAGATGAAACCCCCACCTGAGGCTGCACACTCCTAACTGCACGTCACAGACCAAAAAACAAGCAGGCACAGCAGCAGGAAATGCACGGGAGGAATTCCCACCAGCAGACTGCAGCTTTTCATGCCAAGACCATTAAGGAAATGATTTATAAAAGATGTGCTTCTCAAAGCGGCTCCTTTTGCAAAATCTCTTCAGTCAGACATTTTCCCTTATCGCCTGCCGCTGCTGCATCCCCAGCAGCTGCCTCTGATCTGCTCCCCAGGTCAGCCACCAAATCCATCTTTCACATCTTAAATTTCCCACATCACTGTCACAACTCCTGTAACTTACAAGAATCTCGCAGTGCCAACCCACGCTCTGCCTGGCCAGATGCCTGATGCCGGTGCAATCTCCCACATGCTTTTGATCCACGTTTTCAGCTGCTTTAGAGCCTTTCCAATTAAGGGCTGCACCGCAGAATCAAACTGTCCTGACTACACCCCTCAGGGCTCCGGAGTTTGGAGTAGAGCTTTCTGCAGGTGAGCCCAGTTGCAATTAGAGGATGAATAAGATATTTCAGCTGCGTTGTCCTCCAACCTCTCTGCTGCTGAGAGCTCTAGCCCCGTTGAATGCTACCTGAGACCTGTGGCTGTTGCTCTGGGCATTCCTCCAGCTCTACAGCAGGAATCAGATCATTGGGATTGCACTTGCACCTTAACCTTGGCTCCAGACCATCAGTTGTAACCCATGGACTATGCAGCCTACATCCTGGTTCCCTCCAGGGTGTCTGGAAAATAACCAGCTGCACCAAACTATGCAAAATTCTCACTAATTGATAAGCAACATAACTACTGCAAAAAGTGGCTGCCAGGTGAGACAGACTAAATGAAAGGCACCACACCTGGACCGTAAGAAGCGATCCTGCAGCAGAAGCAGGAGCTTCTAAAACTGCTGGGAATGTACCTGCATCCCCGCCTTGCAGGGTCTGTGGTGGCCCCTGTCCTCTTTGACTTCTGGGCTTTGAGCCGGTGGGACAGAAATGCAGCTCTGGCACCCTGGGCAAGATTCTCCGTGCCACGCATGCCCGTGGACAAATGAAGCTGAGCCTGTGTGCACAGTGTCCTGCTAGTGGGCTGAAAGCACCATGACCATGAGGAAAAACCTCGCTCTGTCGTACAAATTTTGCCCCCTTCTGATGGTACCAGTCGTCAGCCTGTTTCACAGGCTACAGGTGAAATCTTTAAATCACAGATGGAGCCAAATCAACTGAGTTTGATTTAATAGCAAACAGTTTGCTTAATGAAACAGAGTGCCAAACAGGGAAATATTATTCACTCCCCTAACAAGAACCATAATACTAATTAAAGCAAGGGTAATGAAAGAGGAGAACACATACTTAACATCTCTCCATCAGCCTGAAAATCAGGCTTATTGTTCCAGACCCTTTTAGGAATATTTGCTCCCTTCAGATCATGCGTGTTGGGTTTTAAATGAAAACAGACCAAGATAATCAGTATATAAACATCTACATAGAAGGCTTAATTCCAAAGCCACTAAAATAGCCTTAAATATTACCCCTCCACTTACGCACTGCACAAAAATTTTTCTTTCTTAAAAATGGAATTATTAATTTCTGTACTGAGTGGCAGGTCCTTGCAGAGTTGTTTCTAGTGAGAATTTATGCTTGGTCCAGGCAGAGGGAAGGAGCCTGGAATTAGCCTCTTGCTCTCTCCTACTGGTAATTACCTTTGCCTCAGCGTCGAGCGCGCCAGGCCCAGAGCATCCAGGCAAGGCCCTGCCATTAGCAGCAATGGCATAAATCAAGATGTGACAGCATGAAGGGACAAATAAATCACCGGGGAGAGATGACGTGGGGAAGGATAAGAGCTATAAGTGATGCAAGTAGATGAGTACATGGCCAACACCAGCTGTGCCAGAGCTGTTTTGGTTGGCATCAGTTGAACATCTGGAGTTGAGGTGGGTTTGTGGTGCAACCTATGCTTTGGAGACAGAAAAA
The DNA here is from genome assembly GCA_013398295.1 of Chionis minor. Taxonomy (NCBI): domain Eukaryota; kingdom Metazoa; phylum Chordata; class Aves; order Charadriiformes; family Chionidae; genus Chionis; species Chionis minor. Next base: position 366,032 of record VZSF01004096.1, on the reverse strand, counting down.
ATGAGACACAGAGAAGTTAAGCTTGAGTTTTCCAAGAGCTTCAGGGGAGTGAGGCACCCTGTCGTGGTACAGGGTCTCGTCCAGCTAAGCAAGCTTCCCATGGAGACTGCATACCAGAGCTAGAGACAGCATAAAGGCATCCCGGATCCTCTCTTCTGACATTGGCATGGGGAATTTATTTCATCCTTTACTATTCAAACATATCAGAATTACTTCTACAGGAACAATTTCTTATTGATCTTCTGCTGTTCTTTTTGAAGAGAAAAAGAAGTCTTTGTGAAGATGCATTACAGAAATTAATAAATCAATGTCCTAACAGAAACTACTCTCTTGGAAATTAATAGACAGAATTTAACGGGAAGGACACCTTCCTCTTAAAACTGTACCCTAGAGTCAGGAGAATTAAGAGGAAATCTGTTTTTATTGGTGGCATTTTTGGAGTTTTTTGTGGGGTTTTTTTGAGAGGAAGAGAAAATGAGCAGCAGAGAAGGATTTGGCTGTTGAGAGTATTTCATGACAGTAGGTGGTAAAGACACCTCAGTGTTCCCATACTGTTTTGGTGAGATGTTGTGGTTGGGAGGAAAGCAAAAATGGATGCAGCAGCTTTCCAGAAATCATCTCCCAAGTTTTTATCTTTAATCTCTTTCCCTCTGTACTCTGATATGGACTATATTGAGGACACCCTGAGATCAGCAAAGCAGCCTGTGCCGATGCAGAAGCGTGTGACCACAGCCCGGGCCCACTTGGCAGAAGCAATAGCCAATGTCACATCTGCAGGAGCTTGAGGCTCCCATCTTGGTTACATCTTCATTGCTGCTGTTCCACAAACACTGTGCATGGAAATGCCCACTTTGGGCTGCAGGTTCCTCCAGTGGAGACAATGCAAGTGCAAAGCTGGGATACTTTAACAGGGAAGGGCAATTGCCAGACAGCTCCTCCTTAGGGAGGAGAAATCCCTGGAAAAAGTGAACGTACACAATTCAGCTTGCTCAGCAGCTCTTCTCTTATCCCAGAGTGGGGGTTAACTGGCTAGTATTTATACCATCAAGGTGTTTGTTTCTGGTTTGATTTCTCACCCTGAATTTGAAGACCAGGACACTCTCACATGTGGTGAACAGCAAATACCAAAGATCCTTACAAGGACAGGTGCCACATAATGGTAGGGAAGAAGAAACACAGCAACCACTGAATGAAGAAAGACCATTAAAAACATGGAGGACAACAGAACCAGGACCCATTAGGAGGCCAACAGGCAGCTAACGTAATTTAAACTGAAAAAAAGAACACACAGCATTTTGTGCAAGATTCTGACTTTGGTTTGCGTCCCACAGCATTATTGAGGTGAAGAGCTTGCAAAGTCCTAAAGAGCATCCAGGATTGTTGACGGTATTAGGTCTCTGGAAGTTTTTAAAAAGGAACCGGAGCAGAGGGTAGGGCAGAAATTACTTCAAATGTGTGTAAAGAAACACTGCCAGCTGATCTGAAAGTGATAAACCCCAACACCACGCATAGCCAGCCCCCACAGGCATTTGTCTGGGATTCCTCAACACCAAAAATGAGTCAACTGCCCTCTAGACTGGAGGCATGGTAGACAGCCAGTAAAAGTCACGTTGTGCTGAAAGGCATAGGGCTGGTGTGTCTCTAAAGCCGCCTTTTGATCTGCGAAACCACAATGCTTCAGCTTAGAGCCTCAAAGATTCTAGTTTTGTTACTTTTGTTTGGAGGCTGCTGTGGATTTTTTAATTATTTTTATTTTTTGTATTTAACTATTTTGAAGAACCCATCCCTGAGGACCAGAAGTCCCTGATAGCAGCTAAGAACATAAGAACGAAAATCATGAGGTGCTTCAGAAAATTTTATGCTAGCCATGAGGAATACAAATACTTGCACTTTGGGGAATACACCGATCATTAATGATGGATAAAAGGGACATGCAGACCTAAAGAAAGACATCCATGTTATAGACAAGGAAATCCGCCACACTGACCTGCTACCCTGTCCCAGGAAAGCATTGCTTATACTCCCTCCAACTCACATTTGATTTTGTGGAATCAAAATCCTGCCAGACTTCAGCTTTCTTTGCCCTTCTCCTCAGTTTTTTTGGACAGAATTACAAAATGAGGGGGTTAATAGAATGCAGAGCAGCTGCAATCTATTTAGATTTCACTGAAGGACTTGATACTGTCTCCTGAAATCTTACGCTCCAAATTAATTCAAGTTGGCTCGAGCAGGAAAACACTGCCATGCTGACTGAAAGCCGCCTGAGAAGACTGTAAACAAGGGGCGACAACATGCGGTGATGCTCTCGCTGCGGGCACTGCACGGCCAGAGAGCTGCCTGATGCAGTTTAACCTCATCGGCCATCTGGGGGAGGGAAGGGGAATCCAAGGAACACTGACAAAAAGTCACAGGTGCAGTTAAAATAAAAAGGGGTTGCATGCACTTGGGCAGAGGGATAAAACCCACAAGGTTGAGAGAGTTAAGAAAGTCGCTAAGTCAACTTTTCAGTGGGAAGGGAACGGGAGAAAAGTCGAGCGACTCTGTGTACCTGTGTGGAGGTAGATGAGTGCGTAATGTTTAACAGAGGGGGAAAAATCCAGGAGGCAGCAGTGTTAATAGAGAACTTTCTTTCTCGCTCAAAGGCAAGTACCGTAATAACATTATGGGATTCCTCATCGCGCAGCCACTCAGCCGTCTGTAAAGCCAGAGACTGCACGTGCTGGGTGCGTTCCCACCCGTGCTGCAGCAGGGATTCACAGTTTGCCGACGTGGGGAACTTGACCAGAGTAGCTATTGCAGAATAAGCTATTCCATAATCACTGTTCTGGAACAGCTCCCTGCTCAGACCGCTGTCTTCCACAATAAGAGTAATTTTACAGTGGGATAATTAATGCTCTCCTCCAGAGCAAAATAATTGCTCTGGAATACACTACCTCAACAGGGCTCAGATGAGCAGCAGCTCCAGAACAGCTCTTGCAAAATAGATTATTCTGGACAATTTTGCTGGTAGACAAGCCCCAAAATCCGAATGCTGCTGATCCATAAGCAGAAAATCCATGCAGTGACTGAGGAAAGGAGTTTCGTAGCTGATATGATCAGGAGTCTGCTGCCCTTGTCAACATCAAAATCTACTGAGTGCCCGTCCCACCACTCCTGAAATCTAGGGGAATTTTCCTGCTTTAATAGAGATTTGATTATGGCCAGCTGAGTGGTTTTCAAGGAAAAATGGGGTTTTATATTAATTTTTTTAAATTTTTTTCAGATTTAGTTAGGGATTTCATTTTCTATTTAATTTCAATACAATTAAAGTGTTTGAGCTTTGGAAGGGAAGGAAATTTAGACAGAAGAGTTTTGGAAAATTTAGGGGAGGGGGACATGTTTAAAGAAATATGGCCAGGTAAAGATAGCTTGCATTTTCCCAAACACTCTTGATTAATTATTTTCTTTGAGAGCCCTGCTTCCTCACATGCGTGGTTTCCAAATTCTCCAGCAGAAAATAAAACTGTAAGAAATTCCCTGGCATATCCTGCCCACCACTCTCCATACCATGTACAAGGAGCTCACCTTTGGACTTCATGGAATTTCAGTTTTACAGCAGCCCGCATGCAACTCCTCATCATCCTCCTCTCTGTCTTCTAGGAAAAAATCACTGCTGCTCTGGAGGAGCCTGTACCTTCTCCTGCTTTGAAACAGTCACCCAACTCAGTGACAGGCATCTCCTGAAGCACTCAGGTGGATGAGGAAGCCAATCATTCCAAGTCCTTTAAAAACTCATTTGGTCCTTTAACTGTTGGTGTTTCTTCAGTGATTTGGATTTTGCACCCAGAGCTCACAAGAGCAAACTGCCTCCCAGGCCCATCACCTCCTCAGAGAGGGCTGCATGTCCTGGGAGGGACTTTGAGCACCTGGTGCAGGAGACTCCTCTCATTGATATCTCAAAGCCTAGGCTCAAGCCTGATTGAATGTACAGCAGGGGCGATTCCAGTTTCTCCTTCCAAATGCAGAAGCATCTTTCCCTTTTCTGCCCATACCAAGGTCAGGAATTTGGACAAGGCAAAGTTGGCACCAAAGTGAGATGCAGGGCAGGGTGGATCATGCCTGCACACAAGAGAGAGAGGGTCCTGCACAGGTGAGTCCTCTGTGCTGCACAATGCCCAGTCTCATCAATGGTGTTCACCATCTCTCAGGCCTCAATACGTGGACATCTCCAGGGTGGGGAAAAAGCAACCTTAAAAAAGCCTGGTTTCTAGCTTAACACAAACTCCATAAACAGACAGTCACTGGGGATGTGAGGTTCAACCTTCTTCATCCCTCCCTGCATAATGTGAAGCAGATGTCTTCTATTAATGAGCTAATTGCTAATTAGTAACCACTTCATTTCTTTTCCATCAGTTTTATTCTCTAGTTCAGGCACAGGGAGGGCAGGCTGTATAAATAAGCCAGTCCCCATAGCAATGTGGGATGTACTTTTTGTATGTAGAGCAATTCCAAGGCAGCAAGGTAGGAGGTGAGCAAGGCAGTGCCTCTCACAAGACAGGACGCTTGATGGGGATGTGGGACACCTTGTTTGCCACTTTGCACACCTGTTGATTTGCCAAGTTGCTTAACCCTCCTGTATTTTGGTATCAAATCCTTGCTCTTGCCTTGTCTGTTCACATCATAAACACTAAACAAGGGGTATGTCTCCAATTTCAGTGCTTAGCAGAAAGGGGCTGGGGTATTTCCTAGCATCTTGGGAGACTGTAACAGGACAAAACATCATAGCAGTTTCTCCTTGTTTAATTGCAACGAAGTAGAGCTGAGCAATGCCAAGTCACAGACAAATTCCCATGCCTAACACAAACTCATATGAAAAAAGTGTGAATGGGCTTTGAAAGTGAACGAGGGCAAAGTCAGACCTCGTGCTCTAAGCCACAAGGACGTGCAGGTTAAGCTGTTGTGGCAAAAAATGCCAGGACTTCTGTTATCTAGGTGGTAAATACTGCGCTCCTGGTCCAGAGATGAAAAATTATTCATGGAAAACATCCCGTTTTCCTGGTGGGGGTCGCACTACATCTGCGACGACCCTCAAAGCAAGAGGCTGAAGCCCTCTGATCCGCTTCTGGTGGGGCATCCTCAACCCTTTGCCCCCGAGATGCTCTGGCCGGAGGGGAGAGCAACTAGCAGCTGGGACACACCACCCAGGACCCCTGAACTTGGGACCTCTGAATTCCAGTCCACAATGTTACATCCCAGTTCAGTCAAGAGAGATTATTTCCTGCTGAGGTCTGCGTTCAAAAATACGATGATGCTTATGCATTATTTATAGAAAAGGGACGACATTCAAATTCTGCCTGGGTCCCAGCCACCAATTGCATCTTTCTAATGGTTTCCCAATAGAGACAGATTCCTGTTCTGGCCGCCTGACTCTCCTTTCCCCTTTCCCCCTGATACGAAGGGATCTTAGAAGCTTAGAAAGCTATAGCCATGCTAATTTTGTAATACACTGGAACTCTCCTTTTGCATCGTCCTAAGGGGGACTTACTCTAACTTGGTTCTCGGAAATAATTTCTCCCCTCATAAAACACCACAAACTGTAACCCTTCCAATGAACTCTTTATATTGAGGCATTTTAAAGCCTTGTTTTAGAAATCATTGTAATAAACAGCTCCGGTCTTTACAGAGCTTTTCATCCCCAAGGATCCCAGAGTGCTTTCAACCACTGCGCACCAACTACGGCCAGGGATGAATTCATCACCCTGCGAAAAGGCAGCTGCTCCCGGGGCCGCAGCCGGCCGTGCCGAGCAGGGCTGGGCTCTGCGGGAGAGGCACCGATGCGAGGGGAGAACAGCATCTCTGCGGCCCAGCCGGCACAGTCGTCCTGTTGGGATGCTCAAACCTGGCCAAAGTGGGAATGGTGCCCGTCCTTCACTCCTGCAGCATCACGAAATTGGAGCCCAGTAGGCAGTTACCAAGAAACATGCTATTAATTGAGGGATTTATTAAGTAATAACTAACATTATTGATTGCACCATGATAGGGGAGAGGTAATGGACACAAGTTGCAACACAGGAAATTATAATTAAGTATAAGGGGGGAAAAAAAATCACTATAAAGGTGACAAAATATCACAAATAGGTTGTCCAGAGGGGTTGTGGCATCTCCATCCTGGGACCGAGTCCTTGAATTCAGCTGGGCAAAGCCCTGAGCAATCTGATCTGTTCAGGACCTGCTTTGTGTAGGACGTTGGATGAGAGACGTCTGGTGGCCTCACCCCAAACTCTTTGATGCCATAGTCCGGCACAAGAACTTAAAGCATGAGTGGTGTTGGTTTAAATTAACACATCAGCTGCTGAGTTGCAGCAGCTGGCACAGCCGTTCGCTACAGACCTAGCAAGCTCCAGCCAACACCAGAAACAGCAGTGCCTTAAGTTGTGCTAGCGAGAGTCTACAGAAACCCCATTGTTCCAGTAATTTCACTGAAAATCAAGTCAATTGCTCTCCTCTCATCCTGGCAGCTGTGGAGGAGAACAGAGAAATGGGCCCTGTGCAGCAAACATTTCCGAACTTGGGTGTTCCCTGCCTTCAGTCCCCTATTTTCTAAATTAAAGCCACGCAACGCCATTAACTGTTCCTCACAGCAACCAACTGCTCATTATACTCGTCAATCCAGACCCGCCCCTGTTCATCAGTATTAGTGGTGAAGAGCAATACCAAAACCTGGCTTCAATATCCTGTACTTCAGACCTCATCGACACCCCGTGTAGCCACCCGCCTCCCTTATCTCATACACAATGCTTCTGTGAAGCCAGCCCAGAAGGCTCTTGCAAGGCAGACAAACGGCGTCACACGGTCCCACTTGGATTAGAGTCTCCCATAGCTTCCAGATGTTTCTCCGTCGGGTTGCAGCCTCACCAGCTGTTGCTTCCTCTTTAGGAATTTGTGCACTGGATCACACCTTCTTGCTTATGTCTTTGCTGAAATTTGTCTTGCTGGCGGCAGGTTTGTGGTTAACTCCTTCTGGAAAGGAATTTACCACCACCACCACCACCAAGGAGTTGTGCATCTTATTTAAGGAGTGACAAACAGACCTTGGTTGGGAGACAGCAAGGCAGGGAGACTCCACTGCTGCCTGCGGATTTCTTTCAATAGTTAACTTCCAGCTGACCACTTTTCAAGCTCACACTAGATACTCGGGAGGTTTCCATGCGGGCAAGGCTACAGCATGATGTAAAGACTTGGTAGCGGGACAGCAGCTATAGGCAAAGTCGTTGCGTAAACCAGGTCTTCTTGGGCTGGGAGCCAGAGAGTGTGGAACTCAATATGGAAGATATCACTGTACTCTTTCTTGATATCATTATATTTCATACTCTGTTTCATTACAATCTGAAAATACTTTTTAACCCACTGCTCTCACGGCGATTTGCAGTCACCCGATTGCCTTGTGACACTGATCCTGAAGGAATCCTTGCCCAGATTCGGGCTCTGCCTGGACTTAGAAATGGACGGATTGGGGGTTTAATCCTTTTTTTTTACAACCTTAGATACTGTAGGGAAAAAACAACCAAACGGTCCCTATAGCTATGGAGCACTTTTTAGCAAACAGGAGCCCTGAACTATTGAGGCAGCATTTTAATCACTGCTGTAGAGCAGGGAGACCTGGGGCAAACACCATAGATATCTATAGATTGAACAAAAACCCCGTAACCCCTTGACTTTGGACAGAGGTCTAGTGAGTTCCAGCTCTGCCGCACAGCAGCTTCTAAACTGCAGCTTCCAGCACTGTTAGATAAGTTGAAAAAAATCTATACCGTTAACAGTTCACATCTAGAAAACATGTAGGGCAGAAAACATGCAATGTGAAGGTGACTTGAAGAACAACTTTTTGTTTAAAGTTTTACCCCACATAGCGTAAATAATGAACGGGTCATTTACAACTTGCAAGACCAGTATGTACAAAAATCACATATGCTTTTCAACTTACAATGTTTCAAGGTGGTAGGAATGCCATTATTGTCATCATTGTAGCAACAGAACACACACCACTGCTTAACAGAAATGGGGAAAAGAAAAAAGAAAACTTCCCACCAGAAAGTCATGAAAAGAAAGTTAATTACAGGAATTTAAAAAAAATAGTAGTTGGACATTGGCCAGAAAGCTTTCTGTTTAGACCTGGTTAAGTCTTCCTAAGGGAAGCATTATTTTTTTTGATGCAGAGGCTCAAGACTATTTTTAGAGTACATCACAGTCGATACATTTAGCACTTTCACATTTGAAGCAAGAGTCTATTAATATTTTTTTCAGACCTTCTATAACACCACATGGTAGTTTGCTCACTTAATAATAATTGCGTAAATTGTCATCAATCCCATGCCTGGCATTAAACTGGTTTTACCCTGAATAACCTCTTGGATTTGACAAGTAAGACTCAACTATTCCACATCGTGCATTAACTTTGTGACCTCTTTTCCATTTCAACCCTTCTTGTTCAGTGGTGTGTTCGATGTTGTGTTCATAGTGGTCCTTATGCTGGAGGGGAGGGCTGCGTGCAACAGGACCTTGACAGGCTGGAGAAACTGGCTAATGGGAATGTCGCGAAGTGGTACAAATGCAATTGCAAAGCCCTGCTCCTGGGAGGAATAACCCTCTGACTGGGACCCCATGATGGTCATTGACCAGTTGGACAACATCTCTGAGAAAACATCCTGGTGGAGACGTTGACCATGAGCCAGCAATGAGCCCTTGCAGCAAGGAAGACCAACAGTATCCTGGGCTGCATTAGGAAAGACATTGCCTGCAAGTCGAGGGGGATGGTCCTTTCTCTCTTCTCAACACTAGTAAGACACACCTTGAGTCCTGGGTCCAGTTCTGGGCTCCTCAGCACAACAGACCTGAGCACACTGGAGTTGATCCAGCAGAGGCCACCAGGATGGCCAGGGACTGGAGCACACAGTGTACGAGGAGAGGCTGAGCCAGCTGGGCCTGCTGAGCCTGGAGAAGAGAAGGCTTCAGGGGGACTTCATTGCAATCTGCCACTACCTGATGAGAAGGTGCGGAGAAAATGGAGCCAAACTCTTCCTGGGGGTGCACAGCAATAGGACAAGAGGCAGCAGATGCTAGTTGCGACATCCGTCATACCCACCAGATTTTAGGAAACGGTTATAACCGTGAAGGTAGTCAGACACAGGGCGCAGGGATTTGTGTAATCTCCATCCCTAAAGACAAGCAAAGCATGACTGGACAAAGCTGGGAGCAACCTGATCTAAATTTGGCCCTGCTGTGGGCAGAAGGTTGGATGACCCTGGGGATCCCTTCCAGTCTGAATTATTCTGATTCTCTGATTCATACCTCTTCACCAAGCTGCACTTTTTTAAAACACGCCTGAGTCATTTGAAGCTTCGCATCCGCTGAATCACATGTGCGTAACCCACTCTAACCTGACCCAGCATTGGATCCTAAAAATGCCTCATACCCAAGAAACGAGAATGGACTTTCAGTTTTTGTTAACTAAGTGTTTATAGCGGTGAGTAATACATTTTTAAGCCCTTGAGACAAGAGCCGAACCTGCCTTTGTTTGCAGAGGAGAGCACACCGGCACCACCACTGCTTTTAGAGCAATGGGAAAGTGCTGAGTGGGAAGATGCAAACCCGGACGAGCAATTTAAATCATCGCAAGAGGACCTGTACCTTCAGGGGTCTTTGGATGTCACCTCTAGATACGGAGTCAAATTGAGCGCTCTGCAGCCAAGGTAGGCAAAGAACCCCCAAGGTGTGTTTGAACACCTTGATCACAGTGTCAATGCTGAAGAGTTAATAAGCAAACACTGCACGTCACCAGCCCAGAGGGAGGGACTCTGGGCAGGGCAGGACACGGTCACTAAGGAGAGCCAGGAAACTTCTGGAGGAGCTGTGCAGCTCCAGAGTTACCCACCTTGATGCAGCCTGTAAACAGCCCCACAAGAAAAATGTTGTCGGGGGCTTTTCCACCAAGCCAAATGAAGTCAAATGGATAGAAACGAGCATTAGACAAATTCACTAGAGGCAATTTGGCTTTTTGTTGCTCGATTTTCCAAGGGTGGGGAGTTAATTTATTTTTCTGGTTTTTAAAGACTCTTTCCCCTCTCTCTTCCTCCACAAGAGAACCCTCACAAACCACAGAGTGATAGTAATAAATGAGTACAGGGGCTCACCAAAGGATTGGGGTGGATTCTCTTTCATTGTCAAGTTTTAAACCAAATCAGAGAACTTCCTAGAAATTATACTGCATTTTAAAGAGGGGTTAATTTGGGGAAGTCCAGTGGCTGATTTTACCAGATAGCAAAGGTTTATTCTGGTTTGCAAGTGTTACCATGTTGACAAAGCAGAGAGGAGACGAAACATGGGAAAAGGGAGTATCTGTCTTCCTAGGTTAGATGTTAGGAAGAAATTCTTTACTGGGAGGGTGGGGAGGCACTGGAACAGGTTGCCCAGAGAAGTTGTGGATGCCCCATCCCTGGAAACATTCAAGGCCGAGTTGGATGGGGCTTTGAGCAACTTGGTCTAGTGGAAGATGTCCCTGGCCACGGCAGGGGGGTTGGAACTACAGGATCTTCAAGGTCCTTTCCAACTCAGACCATTCCATGATTCTACAGTTCTGTGATTGGGGGACTGAGCACGGAGCAGGGCTGGGGGGGAGGTACGGAAACACGACCTTGCGTTAACGGCATCCTCAGGGGAAGGAGAGAAACATCTGAGAAGCAGCAAACCGAGAAAAAGACCTTGCGAGCGCAGAACGAGAAACTGGCCGTCAGGACAATCTGGGGAAACCCGGGAACAGGAGGAAAGGAGGGAAGCAGCGCGCTGCGCGGCCGGGAGGCAGCGCTGGGGCCGGCGGGCGGTGGGCGGTCGGGGCACGCCATCTAGCGAGCTCCGCCGCGAGTCCCGGCTGGAGCGGCGCCTGCGGCTCCGGCTTCGGATCGACCGGCTGCAGGTGGTCGGGTTTGGGTTTTGAGTCGTTTTTTGGGGGTGGGGGGGAGAGGGGGACGGACGACTGTCTTTTTTTTGCAGCGTGGATGTCGTTGCTGGGGTGGGAACCTCCGGGTGATGCTGGTCCCTGAGCTCGGGCAGGAAATTCACTCCCGCCCGAGTCTTCCGCGAGATGCAGGCAGCTGCTTTGTCAGCCACTGCGCTATTCCCTAATTCAGGAGGGAGGGAAGGAAGGAAGGAAGGAAGGAAGGAAGGAAAGGAAGGAAGGAAGGAAGGAAGGAAGGAAGGAAGGAAGGAAGGAAGGAAGGAAGGAAGGAAGGAAGGAATGGAAGGAAGGAAGGAAGAGAAAGAGAGAAGGAAGGAAAGAAGGAAAGAAGGAAAGGAAGGAAGGAAGGAAGGAAGGAAGGAAGGTTGGTTTTAAAGATTTTACCCTGTTTCTTTGGAGTGCCCGAGTTTCACCAAGGACTTCAGTAAAGAGTACCAAGCTTGGTGGTACAATGCCTTTCCCTTGCCTGAGGAGAGCTTCATATGTGCAGAATTAAAATAAGTATTATAGTACCCTGCTCACTCAAGGGCAAATTACAGGGGAGAATGCACAACCAAAATGCTGACACCATCAAATCGCCCCCACATCTATTTCTGTTCACTGCCACAGATCTGTATGAGCCCAGGTAGTTGAACTGTTTTCCACGCCAGATTTCTCTTGATTGCAAAGGTACTGGGAGCTACAAATAAGGTTTTTCTGTTAATGCTTCTTCCCCTGTGCTTTATTTGAAGAGGTTTTTTTGGGTTGACATCAGTCAGTTCTTGAGTTTGCAAGTCCAAAACCTTGTCCAAAAGGGTCTCATTTTTAGAGTGGAAAGGATTTTCCAGGGAAAAAGATGACCCATGTAGTTTATGTACACCTCAAATTAAATCATACTGTGTCGCTAAGGGACCATAGTTTTAATTTAACCACAGAATTTAGATGGGTGACTCTGGTTGCAGAAGGTAGGTCTAAAAATAGGGATGTCCATGCCTTCGTCTCAATGTCACTCGATTTTGAAGACTCGTCCTAGAATGTATTTTTTCCCCTGAAATGCCATTGCTTACGGAAGGGCATACGCTGTTCCCTGTGCTAAGAGCGCACAGGATTCAAGGGGAAGGATAAAAGCTTTCTGCTTTTAGGAGCATTGCGTGCAGAAACTGCACAGAGACCATGGTGGAGCTGGTGTAATTATGACAGAGGAAGAGGATAGCAGAGCTTGATGAAGGCGACTAATGACCGAGTTTATGTAGACCAAGCACTTGAAGCCATCTAGTGAGGAGATGTTCATTGGAAAGATTAATGGTCGCTGTATTTCAACTCTAATTCCACCAGTGCGAAGCAAAGTCCTGAGAAACTGAAGTGCAACAAGGACTCCATAAATCTTCCTAATCAGTCCTGCATTATTAAGGAAGGGATAGAGAATTGGGAAGGGTTGGAGGATAGGAAGGATGGAGAAGAAAAACCTGCTGTTTTGCTTACTTCTTTGGGATATATTACCTCATTAAATCTTGGGGCGGGGCGGCGGGGAAATTCTGGAATAGACTGCAGAGATCCCCAGGTTTTCTGCCTGACAGGTTGTTGATTCCCATCTTAATTTAGTAAGACTCTTAAGACTTTTTTGTGTGTGCGTGTGTGTGTGTTGTTGCTTATCTCCCAGTTGCCCTTCATCTCCTTGCAGAAGCTCTCCTTCAGATAGAGTCTGAAGATCTCACCTAACCAAGGAAGTGAAAAACATGGTTAGACAACACTAGGAAGGAACTCGGATGGCTCTTGGGCTGGAGCTAAGACAAAAGGAGGGGGGATGGAGAATCCGCAGCCGCTCCCAAGTCGCACGGGAGACCTGACATCTTGAACTGCTGGCTGCAGCATTCACTGAGACATAAATCAGGCCATTCATGAAGGGGTCTGCTCTGCCAGTATACATGAAGAGAAATACTAGACGGAAAGAGGCAAATCTGAATTAGATCCATCTCTTGCATAGCAGAAATCCTTTACGCCAGTTAGATGAGAGAAACTGATGTTTGAAAACCACAGAAGGTTTGGCAAGGGTAAAATTTTACATGCTAATGAGCCCCCAAAGAATTTTGACCTGTGAAGGATATTTAACTACTGAGAAAGATTTATATCCAATAATACACAAAAATGGAAGTGAGCACAGAGTACGGGGAATTAGAAACACACTACAAACATCCTGCTGTTCACATCAGAGTTGAGAAATAATTCAAGAAAATACCAGAAACACTTTTCAATATATAAGCAGAGAGAAAAGTAAGATTGCTTAGCCAGGGAAACTGTTTGCTACGGTCTGCCTCTGTCTGCATTCAGTATTTAAAAGCCTTTTCAATGACAAAATGTTATACTAGGTCCTTGCACGAAGAGACTCTGCTCTGAAGAACTTGTCGTCTGCCCAGTCTCTGTCAAGGAGCCTTTATGTCACAGTGGCACAAGAGCCAAGCAATGCACTATTGAAAGAATAGGCATTAGCTGAACGCAGATTTCTCAAGCCTCAGGTTGACGAAACAACCACAAGACTGTTCACCTCTCGCCCACCCCTATGCATACGTGTTCACCCTTTAGAAGACATTTCAGCAAAATGCAACAAAGATCCTTCTATATTAATACTTTTAAGATTGTGATTTCGTGAAGTCAGAGGTTTTCCCAACCAGCTCTCTGCACACCTGTATCACCAGCCTGATGTAAAAGAAGCTTCCGCCCAGTGAAGTTGTACCAATATATCTGCTATCTATTATTTCTAATTAGTGAAGTCAGCTACCCCACACCAGTGGGTATATTTGTGGACAATGCATACATTTATAAGTGTAATAATAGATTGTCATTATCTGTCACATGGGAAACATAAGAAAAAATACTTTTATTCCTGAGAGTGATCAAACACTGGCACAGCTTGTGGAGAGGTCTATCCAGAAAGGAGAGGTGGCGGAGTCTCCACCCTCAGAGGTACTCAAATCCCAAAGGGACCGGCTCTGAGCAGGGCGCTGGGCTACATGACCTCTGGAGGTCCCTTTTCGGAGACTTGAATTTGGCTTGTGCCTACCGCCTATACTCCAACCAGACTGGCCAGGCGCTCTGCTTGGTCATGGGTAGGTACCACTGGCTTGTTTCCCTCCTACATCAGGGCAAGTGATTCCGAAAAACCCTATTTTTTCTTCAGATTGTACTAGTAACCAGCCATAATGGTTATAAATGTGTAATAAAGAATTAGAAAAGAGTGTAATTTCTTTGATATAACCAATATATCTCAGCAAGTCTGGATGCAGAAGTCAGTCTCTTTCCTAGGCGTTCAGGACACTGGTAACTACGATCGAACACGCTTGCCAATATCCACATTTAATTTACAGACTCAACACCACAGTTTTTCTGCTAGTCTGTTTTACCACACTGCTGCTCAGCAGTCCTATTTACACTAAATAATTCCGTCATTGAAGGAGATTTTTAAAGCGAGAGCTTAAAAGGAACAAGTTCTGCTGCTTTCTAAGCCATTTATTTGACACTTGGCTTTAAGCAAAAAAAGGAAATATCTGCACCCGAACCTAGCTTATATATAATTTAAAAGCATCTCAAGGCAGGAGGTTGTTTCAGGCATCTGTTGAAATACTTTGGCACTACAAAGTAGATTCAACGTTTGCCATGTTCCCAAATCCTATTTGAAAGCAGGCAGGAAACTAGCTACTTCTGTCAGCGCAGGCCCATGCAACAGGACCTCCACATCTTTCGAGTCTGAATCTTCTTGGCTATGGATTTCTGTAGGCACCGGCCACAGCTGGGCCAAGAGGGGCGCCGAAGCTTCCCAAGCAGCAGCAACACACGTTATGTTCAAGATAGCTCAGTTATTTCCAAGGGGCCAGACGTGCATGGGGCACCCTGGGTCTGGTGTCTTCCCACTCTGCCTTCCCACCCAGGCTGCCAAGGCGAGGAGAGGTAACAATAAATCATTAATGGTTTTTAAATCAAAAAGCGTATTGCTGCATATGCCCAGGACTTAAAAGTCTGCTGTACACTGAGATGAACTTGATGAAGAATATTAGGATTAGAGGAATACATCTAATTTTGCAAAACCAGGGACGAGGGGCACGGCCTGGCATAAAATAATCTCTGGAACCATTTCAGATGTGTTTGCTCCCCTAATTTGGACAGACCAAACACAAATCCTTCCTAAGGAGACTTACTTCTATTTGGAATAGATCTCAACCTTTCCACTAGTTCCTTACAGTACAGAGCGCACTGATCCCCGTTTTCATGCCTAAAATACAACGATTGGAAAGAATGATTTGGCACAGTTGATTCACTACACCAGGCAAGCAGTCCCACATACGTTAAGAGAATTTCTGCAAGAGTTATCACCCCCCCAAATCCCACACAACCCACCACCTCCCCTGGTTTAAAGATTGGTCCTTCACTTGCCCTCTTCCACTCCAAAACATTTCAGGTATAACACTCAGCTCACTGCTGTCCTGCTCTGTGACTGCTATCTCATCTGAACAGTAATAAATCAACACTAAATAATCAAAAGCAACAGAAAAATAATGGGAGAGATTAGATTTCAAAATGATACATTTATTATAACTAAACAAAGGACACAAGCTCCAATTAACTTAAAAATTTTATACTGCATTATGGCAAACACAGAACCAGTATGCTCAGAGCACAAATGTTTTTCAACTTAAATTTATAACAAAGGCTGAAATTCTTCAACTGAAAAGCAAAACTTGGAATACATACAATAAACAGAATATGGGATTATTGTTTTGATTAAATATACCAAATAATTTGATATAAACAGTTTAAAAGTATTTAAATACATGCTGAAGTAGCTAAAGTTGAAATTATTAGCAAGGTATGTAGATACAAAGTTACAAGAAGTATTTTGGAGTTGTATAAAAGATGTAACTTCTCCCCCCAGACAAAGCCTACGTTAAGTGTAAGGTACTACCCTGTCATCTCTACCTGCATGCAGTCCTGCTGAAAAACTACCTATTAAATTAGCTTTCCAATACTTAACTTGTAGGCAGATTTACTCTCACAGCATGCAGTCAGTGATGAAAGTCTCAGTAAAAACCATCTTTAGAGCTAACATGAAACGGAAACAAATTTTTCAATAAAACAGGTCCTATAACCTGCTTGTTTTGAAGGGGAAAAAGAAACAACATACTACTTTACTTTTTGTCCCTGTTGATAAATTGAATTTTCTTTTTTAAAAAAAAAGCTTTTTGTGTGCTTTACATTTTTTCCCCTGAATGGTTTATACTCAAAATCTGGTCTTATTTGAATCTGAAACAACCTTAACAACAGTCTTAACAATTTACCTAACTCTGAGCTTAGAGGCTTTGCCTGTGTAAGTCACAAGGTCACCGAAATCTCACACGTCCTTTAATTATTTAAACAAATATTTACATCTCCTGACTAAATACTCATTCAGGAATAAGTTCTGACCAGTTACTGTACACTCGGAAGTCATCCTTTCTCTGAAAGTACTGCAGCTTCGGGTTTTTTGGTCAACACGAAAGACGTTGCATGTTATCTGAAGCTAGTCCTCAAGCCACCGATTTGCTGGAGTTGTCTGTATCGCCTGGACAGAGCTGCTCGGGAAGGCTCAAAACTGGGCACATGGGAATCACTGAGGGCTTCCTCATCTTTTTAAGCCTGCAGAACATGTGCTGTTCCAATCCAGCCGTCATGGGTTTGCCTACTTTCAACATCAGAAGGAAAATATTCCCTGCGAAAACGCTCCGCTATAGTTGACGCGTACGTCCTTTAAACGCTTTTAAACAGTAACAGGGGAAAACTGACATGTGATTGACATTTAAATGTATTTTAAACCTGTTAAAATTTCACAACACGCCAAATTTCAAGAAAGTCCAAAGCTAAAAAATGTTCAATAAATGTATCACAATTACTTTAATCAGGACATTCTTCATTTAAAAAAGAAAAAAAAAAGCAATTTTTGGCTCCCTTATTTAATCCACAGGAAGTTTAAGTGAACAGTAAACACAGAAAAAAAAAACCCAAACCAGCAGCAAAGTGTCCTAAACTCCCAAATACTACAACCAGATAATTTACTGGAAGGACAACTTAAAGCTCTGTAAAACTTGAACCAATAAATCTTTGAAAACAGTTTTTTCTGTTTCTTCCCTGTTTTCAACTTGCATGCATTCAAGTCACACAATTCTTAGGTTTTTGATATTAGATGAAAGGTAGCAGACAAATTTAGGGTATCTTTATCATGCTTCAGGAATGTCAAGTAAGATTATTATACATCGCTTTCAAACTGAAGATATGCAACTGCAAAATTTAGTGTACTTCAAAGCCCTATAATTCTAATTGTAAATTACACAATGTAAAATTAGTTTTAAAATTGTACTTTTGTGAAATTCAGTTTTCACTCTTGCATTTTCATTTAAGATAAGTTTTGACCTAAAAAAGCACCTAGTGAAGTCCTGTCTTCAAAATCTACAAATTGACTTTCATGGTCTTCCTTGTAAATCTTGATTTACAAGGAAGAGAACGCTCCCCCCTTGTTTAGGGGCCCATTAACTACAAAGATGTACTGATTTGAAATTTCAGCTTTGTCACAGCAATTTTACACTTCAGATATAATTACAGTAATTCTCAGAAGGATCTTACTTACTTTAAGCAGCTTTCTTTGCAAACTGTACAGAATATGAACTCAATACTTGAACTAAACACTGACCCTTTTTCTAGAATTAATTGTACTGTACATCTTACTGTACATCTTGCTTTGGAAACAACTAAATACAATGGTCCATCATGCAAGCCATGAGACTGTCAAAATGTTTTTTGTTCCACTAACTTCAACTGAGTTTTTATAAATAATTCAGCCAATCTAGATAAATAGTGAACATGGAATTATGCTGAAATACACTTGGGAGTCAACATTTTCTGCGAAAATATGCAACTATGACTAAAGCATTAAGTACTAACTGCCCACCTCAATATCACTCTGTACAGCGCCATGGTTAAGATGTGCTCTCTATAGTGTACACAAAATCAAAGATGTCCACATATTTTATAACACTGGGTGCAAAATAAAAATAAAATAAAAAAACCCAAACCACAACCCTGCTGGTTCAAGTCACACTATGTGTATTTCATAATAGACTTTAAGGAAGAGCGGAAAGTTCAGGCTACCAGGAATTATGGAACATCCCAAAGTTGGTGTTTTAGTTCTTAAACTTAAAAATTTACTACTAATGACAGACATGAATGACTAAAACTCGACCTGCTGTCAGTATTTAACCACACAGTCAAAGACAGTAACTATAAGCAATTAATTAGAAAGTCAATGATGCAATCAAAGCACTGGCAATACCAGACACGACTTGTTGACTGCACAGTAAGCAAGGCCATGAGATGAAAGTATTTATGTACTTTGACTATACCTGGTTAGTGATTTTATACCTGAGATGAAAATAGAGAGGTAAGAGAACTAGTTATGGCGGAATTAATTATCAGATGCAAAACAAACATGTGAACATAACTGAATTTTTAAAAAATATATGCAAGAAGATCACAATTGACATTTTCCCCTTACTATTATTTTCATTTTGCTATTTAGACAAACACTGTAACTCACTTTACTGTGTGACATCGTGTTCTGAAACTATTTTAAAGGCTCCTGTGATTCCAATGCTTCAGTAATTCATGGAATTTTGAGTAGAAGTCATATCCCCTACTCCCTAGTCTTAAGAAATTTAAGGCACCCATAAGAAGCAAACTTCAAGGGAAGTTTCCATTCTAGGGAAAAATAAATCTGATTTTCCCTTCAACATAAAAAAAAATAATCATTAATCCATAAAAGTGATTAGAATGCCACATTCTCTGTCAGTGAGGCAACAGCTTTGTGATATTTAGCTTAAGTAAAACTCGATCTAATGAGCTACTACTGAAGCCACAGAATTTTCACTAACGGATTACAAAATATGTAATATTGTGATGGAAGGGAAATTGTATTAAGTTCTGAAAAAGCTAAAAGGCAGACGCAAAGCAAGGCTGGGCCCCATGTAATGACGAAAAAATAAATGAGAAACATTTTTCCATGACAGATACACTTAATTTATACAGCAACCTTGCAAGTTTAATGGATCACTGTACCACAATGAGTGCAAATACATGATTTTGTGGGCAGGAGCACTGCTAAAGAAGCGTATTTTGTTTTCATCTGTATGGAATGATAATAAATCACTTCTTTGATGAACGGAAATTTCATTCCATATGTCAGAAAACATATCTACGATTTATTACTAGAATCAGCTCAAAATACTTCCCATAATCACAAAAGCTCAAGTAATACGTAGCCATTAGACACAGAAAGATATACAAGGTTTTGGTTACAACTGAGATTAGCTTCAGATTCTGAAGCTTAATTCTTTGCTTCTGCAGCTTCTTTATCATGCTTTTCCTTTGCTTTCTCTTTTTCTTCCAATTTTTCTTCTTTTTGAAGCAGTGCCATAATCTCAGCAACCTGACTGGTGCCAATATCAATATCTTCTTTGTCAATCAATTCTACTACCTACATGAACATAAAATGAAATTGAGACAGCATTAAATTTTTACATAATTGAGGCATTTTCATATCATAAATTTTGTTAAGACAAAAAATGTAATCAGTTCTCTCATGTTCAAGAAAACCAGTATTTTTTTCCTACATGAAAACAAATTCAAACCACAACCAGTGTCTCAAACATATCAGGAGTATTAGAAGTCAAATTTAAAACAAATAATGTAGAACTTTTGACCTCAGCGCAGAGTTGCATTTTAAAGCATTAGCAAAACAGACCCATTTATTATATCTGTTCCAATGGAAAGCTCAGATTCAATATCTATCAAAACAGTATTTAAGACAATACTTATTTTATAGGCTTAATTTTAACAATCTACTGTACTAATTAGGCATAAATACAAAAACTTAAAAGCAGAGTAGGGTAGGCCGTTCAGAAAGCAAAATGAAAAATTAATTTAGCAGCTGCTTCAAAATTCCTTTATCTAACGTTTTTTACAAATGTATTCTTGGCATAGCTCCTAAAGTTCCTAGAATTATTCTGCATTATATGCAGAATTGAGAAGTACATTTTATCTGTGTTGCTAAATGTACAACAGCTCTTCAGAGCAACAGGAACCATAATCGCCACTGGGACAGCTTCAGTAGACAGGAGAAATGTGTTTCAAAAGACTGATAACTGTATTTTCTAGCTTGCCACAGTGTCCTACCTTCAAGTGCTATTTCAGTATTAAGTAGGAAAATTACTTGCAAGAAAGTTAAGTTTCAGGACATCTCTATATTTACCAAGTAAAAAAGAAACAAGAAAATGAAGGAGAAAAGCAGGGAAACCCCCGAGAATGTTCTACAAAATTAGACAACAGGACAAAGCAGGCAAAGAACACAAGTCATTTTACAATGAACCTAAAGAACACCCGATGGTTTGATGTCTTTCAAGCATAGGAAATAAAGGTCCCAATGAAATATTTAAGGTATACAAGGAGGCAAGAGCTTTTATCTTGTGTTGACATAAAGTGTATCTATAAACATTATGTCAAGACTTTGGCTGAACAACGGTGTTCCTAAAGTGCTACTTCTAAAGCTCCTTTGCATCCTCTCTCCTATTCATGAGCAGCATAACAAAATTACTGTATTTTACAGAACTTGACTTGTATTCTGAAGATGCTAATATGTATTATAAGTTCTATTTACAATACATTCCCCAAAACCTCACTGGCATCAAGTAAAGACTCTTGCAAAAGACAGTGGTATGAATCTAAGTCAAAACAGGTACCATGTTTGAAGGATGGCTAGCCTTATTAAGTAGTCTACAGACTTACCTTAACAACATTATCTATATCAATTTTGCCATCCTTGTTTTCATCAAGTGCCTCTGCAATCCTAGTCAGCTTCTCCTCTGGAATCTTCTGGATTTGTTTCATCGCATTAATTAACTCAGCAATACTGACGAGATTCTCCCTGAAGAGGAAGCACAATCTGTACATGGCAAGCAGTTACTCCAAAGGAGTAAAGTTGACAAGAGGCAGTACTGAAAGTCACTACACTGCAGGTCATTTTTAAAAAACATTATTTACTTACAATCCTGAACAGAGTGCAAAAAAGCCAAAATGAGTTACTGATCAGCAAGTAGATTTCAAATGCATCTTTATATTACCATTGAATCTCGTGCTTTTGGCTTCCACATGCTTTACTGCACAGACACAGCTATCCAGTAGCATTTGAAATAAAGTTTACCACAGTTTCTATACTTCCCAGACTGTGTATCTAATTGACTTTGTCCTCCTGTCCCCATTTACCAAAGATGCAGTGCCATGCACCTGTCATCCTTTTAGAGAGGCTGGCCTACACAAAATTAATGAAAGTCACACAAAAACAAAAGCTGAGAACTAATGACTTTAGCAATTTAGCTGTTTTGTTAAAACAGACTTCATTTCCTCATATCAAGGAATAGACTTTGTAGAAGAAAAGACTAAAACCGACATCGTGACAAGCAGATTTCACATGTTTCCACTGCCTGCTTACTGATGTCATGAAGCTAAAGTTGCCTGTCTTCAGCAACCTGAAGCCTCTGCTTGCCTATGCGGTTTTGTTAGTTTGAAAAACCATCTTCCAGCACGGGTCAAGCTAGAAATGCAGGAGACAGTGAACCTAATAAATATTAAACAGAAGGGCTTCATCAGTATTGTCATAGCTCCGTACCTGTCCCTAACCTCTGGGCACAGAGTGACTACTGTTCAAGGAGCATTTCTCACTCTGCCACTAAATGTCCTGGACTTGTGTCGTTTCTATGACTCTTGATGGTTTGGTAACAACTGCACCGACTTGAAGGTTAAAAAACAAGCCTTTGTCAACTAAGCAATATTTAAACTAATAGTTTTCAGTCATCCACAATAACCTACAATATTATCCACAAAACCGTAAATTACATAAAGTATAATTACATTCAGAACAAGCAAAATCCATATTGTATTTTTAATTTATGAATTCGGATGGTTTCGATCAACAGCTTCTTTACAGCACCATTCATACGGCAGCCTTCAGCTTAATACACAAAGTCTGAAACAAATGACCGTTTGCCCTGGGGATGGGAAAAAAACAAATTTGGAAGCAACAAAAGCAGAATCCTTATTTCTGTTTAGATTGTGCTGAATGGGAGCTCAGAAGGTCTCTTAACGAATCACAAAAAATGGTGCAAGCATAAACTAGATTAATACAGCATTCATAATCACAAACTGTGAGAACTACAGTCACAGTTTGTAGGTATTTCAGTGCCTGTAACATGCACCATATGACCGTTCAACATATGATATGCAACACATGAAAGACTCTCCAGTAACATTAAGACCCAGAGAAGTGTTGATAAATGAATTTTGCAATGAAACTATCAAGACAGAGCTTTCTTTGAAAACCTGCAAGAGTGTTAAGTTGAAATGAAACAATTTTTCACAAAAGGACCGTGTAAAATTATTTCCTTACTTCCATTAGACCTGTTCCCCCATTTCTCTCCAGAGAAAGAATAGACTTTATTGCAAATTTTTTTCCTCATTGACAACTTCACTAGTACAAGCAGCATGAAGACGCTTACAATACTGTTGCACACCTTTTTAATCAATGACCCAGGGCAAACCTACTGCATGAGGAGCATGACTAAAGGCGTGATTTCACCTGCATCACCATTAGGGCTACAGCCATGAACAAGATGGTAAGATACTAATCGACGTTTTGACTTTTGGAACCCCCTCAGGACTCGCATCTGGGGAATTATACCTGATTTTTTCTTCCTCATTTCAACCATATTTAACATACCTTAGAAGAGAGAAAATCCATGGCACAATTATATTAATTTGACTTTTAAAATATATTATCTGAACATTCTAAACAACAACTTATTTGATAATTCTTTTCTAATTGCACATCAGACAAAAGTGCGACTGACGACGAACAGTCAAGAGACACATTCAGTCCTTTGAAGTCACTTACCCAGCAGGAGGACTATCACCACCATCCAGCTTTACATCCACCGTCTTTTGACTCGTCTCTAATTCATTAATAATTTTGTCTATCTGACCAATCATTCGGTTCACCCTCTTGGTCAACCGCTTGCTTGCCTTTGACTCTTCCACTACCTCTTCCTGGCCAGTTTTAGAGAGTTCTTTTATCTCTTGCAAATCCTAAAAGAAATGGTCAAGAGAGAGAAAAGCTTTTGTTGGCATGAATTTTCAACAACAGACACTACTGGCTTTGACTAGCATTTCAAGACAGGAGCCATCTGTAAATGAAATGCAAACATACAGACCTGTAACACCAAACCGGAATTAGAACAATAAATTCTAACACTGCTGCCTTTTTCATGCATCCCTTAAATGTTATTTTTCACATCTTTCATAAGATTCGATAAATTTTATTTTACTTAACTCGAAATATCTGTAATACTGACATCTATGCTTGCTAAGAAAGAACTGCAGCATGCAGCAGTTAGTCAGCACCTGTTAATCTAGTAACCCTGGGAATAAGAGCCAGAAGAGGATTCTCATCGGATGGGAACTACTCCAATGATTTTAACTAGGCTTTAAACACGTTATACAAACAAGGCTCTGCATTGTCCCACACACACTTCATTCACTCAGCTACTAACTACAGGCTGAGAGACATCCAAGCAAGATAATCTTTGTGTATCACATGCTAAAACTAAACATGAACAAAAAAGAATTTCCATGCCCCATTCTTCACCTCATTATACTCCTGGATATCACCCTTCAATTCCTCAAGCTCCTCCTTTTCCTTTGTTAGTGACTTTTTCTGTTCCTGCAGCTTGTTGCAAGCATCACTCAGCATGTCGATCTCCTCCTTAGTGATTTCCTCACCCTGTAACAGAAAATATATACAAATTAGTGAAAGACCCATTTGTGTTTTTCCTCAAAGATTTTCAGTCTTTTACCAGAAAAGACAGACTCAAGACTCTTTTTCCATATTCAAAGTCAATATTGTCATAGCCATTTTGAGGCTAATGCAGAAGTATTAAATGCTAAGGCAATTAGTTTGCTGCGATACATGTTTTTTAAGTGAACCAGCAGTAAGCTAATGTGATTCATTATGTGGGTTTTTACTATTTGAAATTCTGTACTTGTCTCATTTAGGAATATTTCCTTTCCTTCTTTGTTGGGTGAAAACCCCAAACAACTGAGAAACAATTCACTATGTACAAGCAAGATAACTTACACACAAAAAAAAAATTCAGAGCAAAGTTCAGGAGGCTGAGCTGGAGCAAAGTTATCTCTAACCACCTCTGTGAGAATGAGGATGAACATTGATAGTTTGTGAAGTACACCTGTCTCTTGAAAAGCTGAGAGCAAAAATCTAACCCTTAACTGAATACTTAAAAAAATAAGACTTCAAGATAAGTCATTAAAAATGCTAAAATCCCGTAACACTAGGTACAGTTAGCGTATTAATCTTACCCAGACACCAGCTTTATTTCAAATGGCTAAACTCTGAACAGCCACTTAAGTATAGAAAGACATGTGCAAACAAGGATGCCAGAAACACAGAGCAGAAGGATGATATGCTTCCAAGAAACAGCTACAGAACAGTTCATAACATAGGCATCCAGCCCCGCTTCGTCAACTTGGGAAGAGTTTCAGTGTACTGTTAATATCTAGGCAGCAACCTCACTTCTGATTTTAATACAATATCTATACTTCATCTTAGCAAAAAAAAAAAAGAAAAAAGAAAAGAAAGGAAAAGCAACTCAGTTTGAAAATAAACTCCTTAAATAAAATCAGTCAAGAAGCCGGCAGTCTTAACGTTTTTCCTCTAAGACACAAGAATGTATTCTACGGCGTCTAAAATCTTTGGAAGCATCTTGAGGGGACAGGCCACACTGTAACCTCAGTTAAGAAATGCCACACTAACTTTACTTCTTGTTTTCTCTTGTCAGTTAGGGCTGTTGAAGAAGTCCTACTTGTGGCCCCTTGTCATACATTCTCACAGCGCTGGTGTCGTGGCAGGCACCAATGTAAATGCTATGCCAGACTGGGCAGCGTAAGCTGAGCTGCGACACCACACATCCTGGCTGTTTCCAAACAAGATCATCCCAGCCTTGCCTGCCTCCCTCCCACGGCATTCCTCATGGCTGCACTATCACACACCCAGCTACGGCGTCAGCCGAGTCAGCTAACTCACCACACAACAATGCGTGACTTCAAACG
Source organism: Chionis minor (assembly GCA_013398295.1). Taxonomy (NCBI): domain Eukaryota; kingdom Metazoa; phylum Chordata; class Aves; order Charadriiformes; family Chionidae; genus Chionis; species Chionis minor. The sequence goes on along the minus strand of VZSF01004096.1, from coordinate 340,816 downwards.
TGGATTAGTTCCATTTTGTTATTACCATTAAAGCCTTCTTGGCAGCATTTTAAAGCAAAGAACATCACAATAATAGCAGGTAGATCATGATGCTGTCCAGGAAAATTGAAAATATTTTTCTACTTAAAACTACTTTAAAAAAAAAAAAAAAGTTGTTATTCTGCAAAGCAACACTGAGACTGAGAAAAATCCTGACATCAAACCTCATGGACAAAAATAAAGTGCTCAGCTACAAATAAAACTCAAGATACAACTGAAACATGAAAAGGAAGCATACAAGAAGTGGAAGCAGGGACAGGTGACCCAGGAGGAACAGAGAGACACTGTCCCAGCATACATCGATGGGTTCAAGAAAGCCAAAGCCCACCCGGATTTAAATCTGGTGAAGGACATCATGAAGGGCTTCTACAAGTACATCAGGACCAAAGAAAAGAGAAAATGCAGACCTGATGCTGAATGGGACAAGGAACCTGGTGCAAGAGGACATGGAAACGGCACAGGCAGTCAATGCCTTTCTCAGTCTTTGCTGGTAAGGCTAACCTTAAACAATGACAGGTCTTTGAGACAAATGGGTATCTCTGGGGTAAGGAAGATCTACCATCCGTGGAGGAGGATCAGGTTAGAGAACATTTAAACAAACTGAACACGCACAAGTCCACGAGACAATGGGATACAACCACAAGTGTCATGTGTTAACTATACACAGATTAAACATGCACAGATCCATTCCATCTACAGATAGTGCAAATACCCCCCCCAAACAGGTATATTAGTTTCAATAACAGACAGATAAAGGAGATACTCAGAGATGTTTTGTGCTGACTTCAATTTCTTCATTGGTGATTAAGAATTTTCAATCTACTAATCAGCTGTTTTAACTGACAGGGTTAAAGGGTTAAAACCAAAGGACAGCCAGGCAACTTATCACAGCTCTTACATTGATGTTTTGAATCTTTACATTAAAAACTATAAAAATGTACAGTTATGCAGATTACCTTAATGCCTTCCAGTACTGGTGCTGTATCTTTCAGTGTCTCCAGCTGCGTTGCCGTATCTGCCCTTGCCAGTTCCTGTTCAGTATCCAGAGCCATCTGACTTTTTTTAACTTGAAGAGCAGCTGCTTCAAGATCTACTGCTGATTCCACCTCTTTCTAAATTTGAAAGACACATGAAGTTTTAATTAAAGCAAAGATAACATTACCTGTATTAGCATCAATAAAGAATGACTTCTCAAAATAGTTGCCAAAGCAGACACAGACATTTTTACGAGAAGGCAACATTAAAAAATTGCAACATATTGAGTAGCTTCACATTAAAATACCCACTTGCACTTAATGAACTATGTGAACTCCTGAAGCTTAATTCACCAGTAAAGCAGGCCAGTAGCTTTTATAGTCAAATATTATACAATAACATTATCACGTTAATGAAAAATAGAAATAAGCAAAGATAAGAACATTTAAAGTACGGGGTAGGGGAAATAAAAAAAAACCAAACAAAACCACCTTTGCTAGAAAAATTAAAAGCTTCTTTTATTAGTCTAAGAGGAAAGAGAAATCAAAGATATATCACACTCAGACAATCCTATGTTTCACAGCGAACCCTTCTGTGTTCCAGTCTGTTTAATATTCTCCCACATCTTCCATGTGTGGATTTAAAGTCCAGTTTCTCGCTGGCAACACCCGGAACAGAAGCAGTAATCCGCAACATGCTAGCTTTTACACCACTGACGTTTACTTCTCAATAGTTGAGAGCATAACTTACCGTAGCTGCAACTTGAAGGGTCTCTTTGGCTTTCTCTGCAGCTTCAGACAACCTTTCCATCTCTTTTTCTTCATTTTCTTTTCTGATGGCTTCCTCTTCCTGAAGCGTTGCTTCCAGCCGCGCTTTGTTATCTACTTTTTCACCTTCAACTTCTGCCACTTTGACTTGAGCCTCTTTGGCCTAAAAATAATTTAAGAAGTCTATTAAAGTCTTTAGGTGTGTGTGTACATCTATGTCTACATAATGTAGGAAGTTTATATATCCTTAAGATAGGTAGAGCAGGTATGCTAATGAATACAGTCAAAACCCTCACAAGTTACCCTATTTTTGCATTTCTCAGAAAAAACTGATTCTCCTTTTTTGAAAATGAGAACTTTCCACCCTGAAATCATACACATTCTTCATTCTCTTTCTCTCAAGACTATCAATAACCTACTTGGATCATTTTTCTCTCTACACATCATCAACATTTTCATGTATTGTCTTTATGTTGCTAGGAATCTACATCGTTTTTTTATAGAAGTAAAAAGTGTATTCTAAATTTTCTTATGCTACTGCTATCTACTACCGTGCAATGAACATTGCCTTTATTTGCTTTATTCCAGACCTCTCCGCATATAAGCCAACTTCCCCTGTGTTTGAAGGTCACTCAAATAAACCTATCCATAATTTAGCTTTTCAAGGAAAATAAAGGAACCAAGAAGAATGTCTGCTTCTCTGAATGGATCTTCAGTGATGATACTACAAGTTGGTTACAGACTATGTATGTCAATACTTACAACACTCTCTGGTAGTGTCTGAAGTGTTGTTTTGAGCTGATCAGCTGGAGAAAGGGTATCTGGAAGATACATGGCTCTGGATAAAATAAGCAACGAAGTAGGGATTTCCTGGTTCAAGTGCAGATCTAACCACTACAAATGCAATACATAAAACAAATCTTCAACTTTTGGATATTTTCTTTTTTTTTTTTTTTAACAGATCAAGTCAAGCATACACAAGAAAGTAAATACTATTTTTTTTTACCACTACTTATCAGTCAATATCCTAACACAGGAACTATATGCTATAAGCAGCTAAGAATTACAGCAATTGCATTGAAAAATATGAAGTAGTACTTTGTTTGAAGAAGTATTTCAAGAAGTATTGAATGAATACTTGAAAAAGTGTTTTGTTTCACGTGCATCTTCCTCTAAACCGGGCAACACCAAAAGACAAGGAACTGAACTACCTGGACGAAAGGTCTTTACAGAGCAATACAAATAATTAACAAGACAAACTGCCAAAATTGCAAAGATATTTGGGATATGTTTAAGTCCAAGTATCTAATTACATCATCAAAACATCACGGCCCAGTGAAAAACTAGAAGTTCACTGCTACTACATACTTACACATGTACTGACACATCACAAAAGCTTATTAAGGAGAAAGACTGCTTTAGCCAGGTCTTTAATGAGAACAGAAGCAAAATGACTTCTCGGAATACTAACAAAAATCCGAGCTAGCAACTGAAGTTAGGTCTGTGTATTCAGTTTTGCAAGAACATACCTGTTTAAGCTGTTCCTTGAGACGCTCCTCTGTCACACCAAGTGCTCTCATACCTCGGGCACGACACGCTGCCTGCAGTTCTTTAACAGTCAGGCTATCAACTCCTTCTTCAGCAATCAGCTGCACAAAGCACAGAATAAACTTTAACTTGTACCAGCTCAAAATTGAAGAACCACCAGCAATGGTGCACCTTCAGTGCACGTCCAGAAGTCTGTATTTTTTCACAACAGCCACTAGATGCTGCTGTGATAACACAGAATAGCCTCCACTTTTTGAACAGTGAACATTACTGTACTGTAGTCTTAAGGGCTCCATAATGGTAATGTCAATCTCTAAGTTAATATTTCTATCAGCTCGCTTACAAATTATAGTTTCATAGGAATGCTTCTCTTTGTAACATAATTACTTTTATAGCAAATAATGGCACATTTTAAAAAGGTCAACTTTTTCTTTACAAACAAGGACACTTCTGACTTTAAGCTCTTCAAGCTTTTTCATTCTAAGTTAGCTCAGAAATAAGACAAGACAAAAAAGGAAAATGCCTAGAAAGACATGCATATATCCACACACACTCATTAGTCTTACATGTCAAAACTAGTAACCGGTGCCTATTTAGAATTACTCACTTTGTCATCTGCTTTTATGCTTCTCAACCTCATAGTCAGCTGGAAACGGAGAAAGTTATTTGTCCCAATTGACTGAAGTTCCAACAGTTTACAAAGTGCCACCAACTGAGGCCTGGTTAAATTGTCCAGAGTCAACTCATCTTCAAACAGTTTAGAGAACCTTAAGATCTCCTCATTACTAGGTCTCTCACCAGTTTCCCTGATCTGTAAGAAAAAACAAACACACACAAAGCTTTTCAAAGCAAATGTTATGGTTGGGCATTATTTTGAACAATATAAATATTCTCCTCATTTGTCAAGTACTTTGCATCCATTTTGGGACAGGAAATAGGACACAAGAAAGACATGAAAGAAATAGAAAAAAAACCCAACTTTTTTACTGGAAAAGGCTAAAAAATTGATGGTGTTGATAAGCTTCTAACAACATTGCATAATTACTCAAGATAAAACTAACAAAAAATGAGATGCATCTATATACTAGTGAGTAGGTCTATCTGAGCTGGCACTGCCATGAGATACCTCAAAAAAAAAATTAAAATCTAAGAGAATAAATAGTTGCTACAGAAGTCACACTGGCAAGTATTCTTTCTGGTACCATATTTACTAAACATAAAAAGCACATTAAATGTACCACCCTGAGAAGATAAAGCGAGAAGTGCATCCAATGGCAAAAATTTTGCAACACTGGTGTCCCTATGAAACACAGATTTGGACACTTACCTACCTACTTTCTCTCCACAACCACATTTGTTACAATACGGCTTTGCTTCCAGTTCCTAGCTGTTCTGTGGCACCTCAGTGGAAATGCATTTGTACTTGAAGCTATTCCAAAGTATAAACTACTACCTGGGAAAGGACTCTGAATCCTTCTTGATGGAAGGTTCTATGTAACTGCTTGTGCAAATGCAAACTTAAGCTTTTAAGTTATGTGTCGCCAAATGGCGCTTCACAGTAATTAAGTGCAATAACTGGAAGCAGAAATAACAGTTCAAAGAAGTAGAAAAAAATTATTCCCTAGTCTCATCAGGTCAAAGTAAAACACTTAACACCTGCATAAATGTTGATTTTCCTATTTTAAGTATACCAGCAAGTGCTTATTAGTGATATTACTGATCCCAAAATCTACAGAACTTAACAATAAAGTACTCCCAGTCACTTAACACCTTCAGTCTAAACAGGAAGCATGTAGATATCCAGAAAACACTTTTCCCAATCCCTCTACCTTTTTTTAAGCCCTGTAAAGAAAACATAAGCTAAGTGACATCAAGTACAGTCTGAAAACCTACCATTACCTATACAACCTGATTCATTATGCCTACCTGTTTTACTTGCCAACTCAAACCTTTTAGTGAACAGTTACTGAGTACAGGAAAAGATAAAAATTTGGAAGACAAGACGGTTGTGAGTCCATTAACCCGCAGGATAGTTATGCAGCAGAGAAACCAACTCAGAGAAAGAAAGGTCAAAGGCCTTGTTGTTCTGCTTCACCGGCTCCTTCACTACAGGAGCCAAAAATGGAGCTTTAAAAAACACAGAACGCATTGTCTTCCTTGTTTAAAGCTGAATTTTGGCAAAGCCAAGCATATGTTTCTGGAGAGTACAAATTGAAGCTTTCTAGTACATCACTTGCTACAAAGTGACACAGATAAATTCTGGAATTCTGAAGCAAATACGTTAAGCCTGTAATCAGTGCTACTTGCAGCATTAAATACTTTACTGCAGAAGCAGCTATAAAAGAATAGCAAAAAGGTGGGAAACATTTAAGCTTCTTCTTGTTCTGACATTTATTATCTAGTACAGTGAAATTAGATCAATCAAGTTTGCCTCCATGGCACAAATGAGAAATCTATAGCTGTAAAAAGCACACCCACACATAAGAAATGCAGGGCTTGAAACTTCTTTTTAGTCAGAGGCACTTGGCACTTCCTCCAGCAAGTGCGAAGTGATACGTCATTTATTTCCACAGAAATTAACCGCCAAATGTAAATTCTGAGTAGCAGTTCTTTCAAAAGAGAATGAAATGTTCCAAACATGAAGCATGGCAGTGGCATGCTCCCAGGCCTGCAGCATCAGGGCTTCAGCTACTAACTGCTGTAACTAACCATTTAAAATTTTCTGCAGATGAAAAAAGAACAGAAACAGATGATTCTATAGAAGCTTCAAAGTACACAGACTTGCAAGCAGATGCCGGCTGGCAAAACCTGACGATGTCATTATCTGAGCTAACCTAAACAGCACTAACAACATGATCTTATTACCCCACCTGTTAAAAATTTATTCTCAGCACTGAGAAGGAGAAAAAGCTCAAGCTAGCTGACAGAACTTGTGAAGTTCAGGTCTGAAATCCCCAGGCTCACGTGCCTTTTTCTGTGCAAATCCATACTCTCACCAAAGGAGGGGACTACACTTTCAACAAAACACCTGGTGTTTCTTGTGGGCTCAAACTCTTATTCAACAGCCACACAATTAAGAGAAATCAGAAGTGTAAGTGGACCGAAATTATTCGTCTCCTGAGAAGATTTAACAAGGTATTTTTCATCTCTCCAGGGAATACCTAACCCTCACCTACAACTTGGTGAAAGGAAACGCACCGTCAAACCTAAAGGCTGTCAGTGTAGGAGGCAGATATCTGACATCAAATACAGCACTCACATTCTAGTAAAACCTGATTATACCACATTTAGTCAGTATCCAAAAGGATTCCAGCAGTATAGGAACTGTGCATTAAAAAACATTTCTAAAGCAGAATTAAATTTGACAAAAAAAAATTACATTTCCCCCCACCAAGTTTTAATCAATTATAAAAAGAACGTTTCCCCCACTTTTTACACCCAATGTTCAAAACCTACAAGAGTAATCACTATTTTTTTACGTTAGAATTAACTTATTAACAAAATAAGAGAACAAGAGCAGAAAATGCTCTACATGAGCAGAAAACATACTGCTTCTAAAAATCAAGCAGAAAGTAGCGGCTAGAATACCAAAGCTCAGAAGAGCAGAACTTTAGCACACTGAAGTATTATTTGTAAAAAAGAAGTCTATCCTAAAAAACCCCCAGTATTACATCCTGCTTCTTCAAGTCCAACAGAAAAAAAGGTATTTAATGATTACCAATAGACCAAACAAAACACCAAGCTATTTTTTGGGTAGGAAGAGAAAATAATTTTTTTAAAATGTTTACCTTTTGAAAGAATGTTGAAAAATCTTTTGTAACATTTCCTTTGGCTGCTTTATTTTTTAAGGCCATCTCCTCAATTGTGTCTTGAAGGAATTTAGCCAATTCAAGCTTTACTCTCAATTGTTTCTTCAGTCTTTCCTCCTGTTAAAAAAAATTCGGTTTTGAAAGTTCTTTCCAGAAATACGTGCACTAAATACCACTTCTGCCCTCAGACAAGTTACTTGGAGTACTTCTGAACTTCTGCTGTAACACACACATCACAAGAATACATTCACTCTACCAAAGAGCTCTAAATCACACTGAAAAATAGGCTGATGAGCTCAAAACTCCACAAAGCATGAGGTGCAATGCCAACAAAGGGAAGTGCAGCATGAGTGGCCTCACCTGCTAAAACTAACCAGCACCCTCTGAATTAGTGACCCAGAAAAAACCCAGAAACTAACCAACTGGTCTGGGTAATTCCCAACTCTTGTATCCAGTATGGAAATCCTACACTACATCTCATCCAAGCAAAGAGGAATTTATCACAGAATCTGAAGTTAATGGTTACTTAGATTCAAGTATACAATCATGACTGATTATATCTGTTACTGACTGGGGGCTCCCTGTGCACGAACCTGATGCAAGTACTTTGTGCTCTGGAAGTGAGAGCTTGTGGAGCTTTTTGGTGTGTTTTTACAAATCCCTAAACAATTCCGAGAAAACTTAACTAAAAGAAATAAAGTGTAAACAAAACAATGCAGAAGAAGCTATTTTAAATATTAAGCATACATACAAAACCCCCTTTCATCAAGAATAAGGACTACAAAAGTTAAAACGAAGTCTGCCTGTTTTAATACAAACTAGAAAAATAAAGTTTCATAGCTTTCATTTCTGCTTTGTAAAAGTCATAGAAAATGGAGATGAGGATAGCAAAAGAGACAAGAGAAGCTAACAGCCCTGATAGCTAACCACCTGCACATATAAAAAGGTAAACCAGAATGGCACTGGTTCATCACTATATGCTAACAGCAAGATCATCAAAACAACATAAAGACAACAGAAGCATTCCCCTAATACTGAACAAATATTCTAATTTTTAGAATTCTTCTAGTTTTAAAGAATTTTTTTAATTTATTTCTTTACCGAGGAAAGTTCTCAATTTTTTTCAAAACATATTACTGGATTATAAATTCAGACCTACTTACCTTCTTAGACTTTGTTTCAAATGTAGATGGAAGCATATTAGGGAATAACTTAAGAGCTACTGGAAGCAAAAATTCCATAAATGGGACAACAAGAAAAACTAAGAAAGGGACCAAGCGGAAGAGATCGGCACATATTCGAAGAAACTGGAAGAAAAAAAAATGTATTGACAATCAAAATTTTAAATATTTATTTAAATAAATACCTGATATGATCATCCACATTATCATTTAAACTCACACATATATATATTTGCTACAAATTAAATTCAAAATAACACAGAAAAAGGATGTGATGAAGTCAGTTTCTATTATCTTTTTCTTGAAGTTCCTATATACTACGGAGTCCCACAGTTTCACCAGTTTTCAACACTATAGAAAGTATTTCAAAAGCCTCACTGTGTCTCAATAGGATTATTGAACAAGTATCTCATTTAAACCTCTTAAAAGCACCTGAAAACAGGAGGTGGTCATTTGTTGTAGTTAAAGCTGCTTAACTACTTTTATTCATCTTTATTTGTGCTCCACCACTTCTTACATGCATGAGCTACTATAGACTAAGTAATCAAGAATAAAATGAAGCATCCCTCCCCCTCTGCCTTATAACAATTGTAATGTATATTTAAATCCAGGGTAATGAGCCCAGCTTGGTAGGGTCTTTTCTCTCTTTTTTTTTTTTTTTTAAATCACTGCTTTTCTAGAGCAGTAATCCTCTGAAGCAGGCCAATGCATTTGTTAATGGAATCTTGAACTGCATAGAATAAATACTGTCCTTCTGATTTCTGTATACTTACAAATATATATATTAGGCTATACGGTCTATAATCAAATCCTTCAGTACCGCTTGGAAGCTTATTAACTTGGGTTATGGTGGGGAGTGCAGATCTTGCTTAACTCTACCTCATTTTACAAAGCAAATAACCAGTTATTGGGAATACTATCAGTTCCTAAATCAGAGGCTGAAGATCAGACATACACCACAGTACAGTACTGCCACAGCACTGTCATTCGACACGATGATTTGATAAACACCGCTGTGACTGGGAAAAACTGGCAACATAAATGCTATTCCAGAAGTAAACGCGTGTTTCCCACTCCAACCCCTCCCCACAGCTCAGGCCAACCCAGGGGGAAAACAGCAGCAACAACCACCAGTAGAGACTGCGTGTCGCTAGAACGGCTTTGCAGAACCAGTAAAACTTAACCAACATTTTCTTAGCATAAAACCAGACAAAGTCTTAAATACTGTTTGAGGAATGCACAAACTCCACAGATCCAAAGTCTGACATTTTTTCTTTGTATATAAAAAGTTCAGTTTCCCAGAAGGGATGCTTTGGTCCATTGTTTACAGGCTCAAAGATTTTTCCATTCATTCCAACAACAGAAGATAAATGACTACCAGGGAGTTCAAAAAGACGTATGGAAGTTTGGAAGAAAATTTTAAGTCAGAAGAACAAGTACATTCTCCCTGCAAAAGCCCTTAAAAACCTGCGTAGAGTGCAGTACAGAGTTCCTATTTCTACCCAGCATCTATTTTTAGACAGCACATGCAAATATTTGTGCAAGGCAAAATCCATAAATACATACACAGACAAGCAAAAAAGGATCAGTACAAACCAAAAGCCTGGGCGGCAGGGGGGAAAATGTTGGAAAACTTGATTTAAAGCACCAAGCAGGACTGGCCTTTTTCACAGCAGCACTGTCCTGGATCAGCTTACATAAAGCATGAAACTGCACCCTCCACTAACTCAAGGAAAACAACTTTGCACAGGAACCTAATACAATGGTGCACGATTACACACACATTATTTGGCAGCACAGCATGAAAAACTTGTGACTACTCTGTATCTGCTGCTGCCGTTCATGTACTCCACTTCTCCCTCCTCTGCAGGGCTGAAGGGTTTGTAAAGATGATATACTTGCCACAAACTCCATAGTGTTTGCCATCTCACTTCCACGTCCTAAACCATCCTGCTGTAGGAGGAAGCGCTAGAGCAATTAGTTTTTAACAGCCAGTATCATGTTTTGCACATTTTATTTCTTCCTGCCTTCTCTCCTAAGCGTATGTATGTGATGCTGTTGAATCCAAACCCTACCAGCAATTGTACAAGCAAAATTTTGGAACCAACTTTTGGTTTACATATGCAATAGCTCCCTTGCATTAGCCATGCTGCAACTGCTTGTTAATGTGGTTAGATTACTTGGATATCTTTCCATTATTGCCTCCAAAGAGGAAGGAAAGGGCAGGCAGAAATAACTCATTTGTCAGTCTGCATGAAGATAAGATTTCTCTAGGACTGTTAGTTCGTATGTAGTTCAATGCATTTAAAGTAGTATGTACTTTTTTTTTTTTAAGTTCAGGAGCAACATTTGCAAAGTTGCAGCTAATCTGGCATCAAAGTTTTAAGACTTCTTCAAATCAGTCAGTATACTACAATTTAAGGCCGAACTGATGAAAAATGAACTGTGTTGAAACAAAATAAGGTTTAAAAAAAGCACATGTGAAGGGTTTTGTTTAGCTGCAGGCTGGTTTGCTTTTCCCTGACCCTGGGTTCTAAGCTACCATGACTCCATTCAAGAGACACGAGGTCCTCTACCTCCATATAAAGAAAACACAAAGCCTAGATTGAGAAAATAACATCACTGTAGTTCTTAAAACTCTTTTCTCTACATCTTCAACACTGAATTGAATGCTTACAGACACACATACACATCATTAGATAAGAGACAGGCTACATCAATGTAAGCACTAATTTAAACCTGCACAATAAATTTCTATTTTATTTAAAATAATGGAAATGATACTGAAATCTCACATCTGCACAAAAATAAATTCAGGAAGTACGAATGCCAGGCCACTACGTAAACATGAAAAGGCAGCTCTGGCATCACTAGCTTATGAAACTAAAGGACAACCAAATGAATAAATCCATCTACGTATGGAATAACGCGTGTGTGTCCAAAGACAACATAATACTTCTAAAGGTTCATGCCTTCTAGAATACAGTCCTGATCTTTCAGCAAAAATATTTTGATGATACCCATATTTTACTGTTGTTTCTATAATTTCTCAGAAGTATGGCTCAGTGAACATGAAACAGGCAGGAAAACCAATGGCTCCAATCATGCCCTCTGGAGGATTTCTGGTTCTGTTTCAAGCCACGAATAAATTTGTCTCACTTGGTTTTCCAAGTTTCCCAAAGCTCTCAATAAGCCAGCAGAGGCCAGAACTGCTACTTCAAGAAGTCCTGCAGTCATCATTCCCCCATATCCTCAGTTACTCTTTCCTGGCACTACATAATCCCCTCTCTTACGTCAGCGCAGACTGTTATATTTACTGCTGAGCAACGTTTCAGCTGGATCAGCTGCCAAGCATACTCTTGTACCAGCATAAGGAAGAGAGCAAAAATAAGTAGCGTGAAGATGCTGAGACCAGGTACCATCCACCAGTGCTGTCACAGAAAGAGACCAAACGTAATCACAGATGGAAACTGCTATGTGTGCATTTAACAATTTTTGTTATTTGTCTAACCTTGGAAATATGGGAAAAAAACTTGTACATGCTGCATTAAGATGTGATGTTTTTTAATTACAAATGAAAGTGTTCAACTATGTACCTAACCTTCAGAAAACAATTAAAACAACGAGCAAATATTCATATTTTTCATCATTTAACAAATTTTTTGAAGGCAGAGATGTGAGCCTAACACATTGCATGTGCAGTGTACAAACTGCAAAGAACCAGACCACGATTACACGTGGCATTATTTACTCCTGCTGCCAGAGTACATACACTTTTCACTCACCAACATTTCTTACAGCACTTTTTTTCCCCCCCTGCAACAGCTGAAATGCTTTTTTCCTTTTTTAAAAAAGTCAGGAAGGCAGACTCGAACTTTATCTGTATAAACTGCTTAAACATCTTAAAAATGAGAACTATTAAATCAGCATGTTTGACATATTGCTAATGAACTGGCGAAGTTGAATACCAATGCATTCTTTCAAAAAAATGTTTTTAAACTATGCCACTTTTAAAACAGCTTATTATTTAGCAGTCTTTCCATATATGAGCTTATGTCAAATGTTTTTAAATATCCACATATCTTTTAATCTTAGTTCAATAAGCATATTCACTTCATCCAAAAAATGAAATTACTACTGAAATGCATGGATGTTATGCTAATTTGAAAGCACTCTCATTTTACCCTCCAGATTTCATCTCCATCACCTCTTCCTTTTCCTTTAAAATTATCAATTGCATTTTTACAGCTTCGTAAATGTAAGCTACATGCCATAAAGAAAAAAATGTACAAAACAAAAACTTTCTAAAAGTTTTTAAAATTATCTCACAAATATATTTATAACTGAGATAGCATTAATATCTGCTTATCAATCATGCATTTTATCCTACAGCTTGTCTTCTGTTTAAAAAAAGAAAACCACAACAGAGTGGGCACAAATCCAACCTTTACTAGAAGTGTTTTCCCTCTATTTTTCCAGCTAGAGTGAAAAAGCAGAGAAAGTGACCTCGTACACACATGGATGGGAACTTGAGAATAAACCACAACTGCTGTCCACATGACAAAACAGAAGAATCCTCTGCTGTTCCAACTTGAAAATACTAAATTTATCTTCAATAATGGGGAACAAGACTAAAATGTTTTGGAGTCGTACCCAAAATTTTTAGTGCCCATATAGGAAGAGGGAAATACACCTAGCAATTTTAATTTTAGGAACAGAAGATAATAGAAAGAACCAACTCAGATCAAATAAAATGGAGCAATTGCTCAGGATACTCAAACAAAATTGCTGTTTACTCAGTACCTGTCTCCGTTCTCGACGAGACAAAGTGTTTCCATGAAGTATTCGCCAGAGCATCCTTGCAGCTATTTTTGTGTCAATCCACAGTAACCGAAAACCATGGTAATAGTGCTTCAGTTCATCCACAATCTTCTGTCCAAGAGATTTTTTCACAACTTCCACTTCTGTTGGACTATATACAGGACCTCCTTCTTCCAGCTTCTTGTTTTTGTCCTTTAAGGACTTCAGTGACTTTTCAACTATGGAGTCATCTTGAAGGGGATGTGAAGAATGCCACCATCTAACTGGAAGATACTGGGGACCTAAAATACCCATGGTTGCTAGCGGCGTCCCTGAGCCAGAAGAACTTATAAGACTAAAGTATGTTTGTTCAGATGCTTTAGTCCAACAACAGTAGCGATCTTTTTTGGAGTATGCGTAAACAGGAGGGACACTAGTGCAATATTTAAAGTGTACAGTCCTTCAAAAGAAAAAAAAGCATTCGAGAATTAGCAATAGATCATAAGCTACTTTTATATACATGCATAGTTACATAAATTTATGTTTTTATAAAAAGGCATCATTTGAGAAGTATCTACTGCATATTTAAGAAAAAAATGCCAGACCTGTGACTCTCAAGATCAGGTTGTCTATATCTGAAAAGAACGTTTGGCTTTACTTTATGACAAAAGACAACCTGCAGGGAATTTTCTATTACACTACTTCGAAAAGGTAGCTTATTTCACTCCAATTAGATAAAGAGTAGCAACCAGAAGTGCTTTCCATTTAGAAAGCTAGATTTGAAAATAAATCTGTAAATTCATGAGTAACATAAAGCTCCTTCTATTACTTCTCCTGTTTGAACAAAATACTGTTTTTTAAGAGGAAACAGGAGAAAACAGGTTTCCTCTGTTTGAGAAAAAAACACCAGTTGTAGACTTGGCATAGGTGCTGAGTTAGAGGAAGACAATTATTATCAGAGAAATACAATTTCATTAGAATTCCACTTTTGCTATTTCCATGCATACAGTTTTCCTTTTTCAACAGAAATTTTATGCACAAACTTCCATCATGGTACTGAGCTGGGGCACACAGAACCAACACTCTTCTACATTATTCAGAATTTTGTTCTTTTTTTTTAATTAAATGTAAACTGAAGTTAGGAGGAAAGCATTGCTCAAACATCCCAAACACTCATTGTACACACAGAAGAACGACTCATTATATGCAAGTAGAATTGTAGACATTTTTATAAAAGGATATGACAAACTTAACACAGTAGATAAAATATTTTATATAAATGAGTTCCATTAGGTGTCCCTCAAACTGAAATGCCAGCATTAAGTCACCTACAGGATAGAAATGACTGGGGTGTTTCTTCACCGAGCCCCTGTACTATCAAAACAAAATAAGAATGTGTACTTGTCTTTAGTCAATGGACAGAAAACAGTTGCAAGTGGCTCAACAGCTCTAAGTAACACTTTAATGGAAAAAAAAAATTATCAAACACTTGTAAGGATTAGCCTCACTCACTCAATTTTCAGCCAGAAGTAAACTTAATTATCACATCCATCTAATGAACTTTACATTGCTTTAATGGTTGTATCTATTTAATGTTATTCAAATACAGCTTTGTACAAAAAAAAAAAAAAAAAAGACACATACTATTATTTTTCAGTATAAACTAAAATTTTAAGCATCTGACCATGCAATGGTCAGACAACTGCTGAAACATACACAGCTACAACAAAATGTGTTCTTGGCTACCTGGAAAATTACACACTTGCACAGATATTAACTAATGAGAATTACAGTTCCTTTAAGAAAATGAAGTACATACTCAAAATCAGATTAAAACATTTGCATAAATCAATCCATCATGACTCTAAGTCATTTCCCAGAAGCAGAGCTCCAGGCCTACAGACCAAGTTCTACCTACATATATCTACACTCTTCTGCATGCAGAGAGGAAGGGAGCTCTGCCAGAAGAACTGTTTCTGAATCTGCAAGGAAAAGAATTTTCACAAGAAATGTGCCTCTTTGAACACACTTTCACTAGCGGTTTGGTTCAGACATAGAATTTCTATCCCAAGCTGTCCTCAGTATTTGTATAGTTGGAGCCCCTTGCTTTTGGATCTGGGTCATGTAAGTTTTTTTTTTTATTTTCAGCAGAAACATTACATTAACATCAGCTTTTGGTAAAAAAAAAACCAAAAAACACCAGAGTTCTCAAAAGAGTAACAAGAATTTCTGTCCCAATATTCTGCTGCTCTTATAACAGACTTAAATCTGTAAGTTTCCATTTTTCCAAGAGAGAGGCCCCATATAATAATCTACTAAAAAGCAAAGAGAGATTTGAAAATGCTTTATGTATTAAAAAAAACCTCTCATAGCTAATTAAACAGTATGTGAGATAGAACTAACATGACCAAAAAAGAAAGTAATTATGTTTCATATCGGAAGGTTAAGTCTAGAGGCACATCCTTATGTTAAAATGGAAACTTGGGAAACTGAAGAATAGGCACTGTTTCCTGAACAGTTAGACTGTAAAAAATCCCCAAATTAGAGAATACATATTTTAACATTCCAAGGAAAGGTGTTAAGAAATTCATATCCACAAGTATGCCTTGTGAGCAAAGTCAGGAACAGAGAATGGATTCTGCCAACATCCAACTCCTTAAGTTCCATAAGAACACAGAGTGTCTGGATTTGTTTTCAGAAGACGACGACACTGTGTCCTAGGAGAGCTGTCACCCAATGCTGTAATACACAGTAAACTATTTTGGTTTAATAAAGATACAACTCACAATGTGTTTCAAACTAGCTTTGACTTTGACACGTCTAACTCTATGGAACCCCACAGAGAAAATACACAAGAAGCCCATGATGTGCCACAATTGTCACCTGGAATCACTCAAGAACAAGATTAATATTCTATTGCTTTCACATCATAAGTGAAACAAAACAGGAGGAAGTGGGTAAAAAAAATAAAATAAGGAAAATCTCACTTTCCTTCTCCCACACACAACCAAGCAGGTGTAGAGAGTAACACTCAGACTTCCTTTAACCTGTTGATAACACAAGATGAAGCTAATATTTTCACACTTTGCCTAAAAGATTTAAGTCTATGTTCTATGATAGCATACTAGCTAATGCTTTTGTACAGTTTTGAGTTTAGGAAAAAAGTTCATATTTACTCACATTTTGTTTGCCAGCCTCAGGGATGTACAGCTAAGACATGCCCGATCTCCCAAATTACCTAGGAAAAATACCAATAATCAGCATCAATTCTGAAATTCAGGAAGACATTTATCCATACAGTGAGTTGTACACACACAAATACATGATTTACAAAACCAACCTCAGGAATGGCTACTATCGAAAACACAAAACCAGTGCTGCTTAACAGCAACTTCTTTATGGTACACTGTTTGTATGCACATCCACACTTTGGATGATTGTGCACCACAAACAGCCAAGACTGAAATTTTTTTTGCTTTGACAATAAGCATGTGAAGTACTGAAGCTCAAATTTCCCTTCCTATTCCAACACAAGTCAAAGTACTGCCTTGGTCTTATTTCTCTCAATCTGTAATCCAAATTTATAGGATATAAAAAGAGAAAACAGGTGGGAAGCAATACTGTAATGCAGTTGATATCTCTGTAAGTGTCCAAGCAAACTGTCTGAGCATGCAGTTGAACTCTGTGGACACGTGAGGTACTGCTTGCACTTGTTCAGCTGCCTGAAAACAGGTTCCCAAGCCCCTCAGACAAGCAACTACATTGCATAAAAACATCACTGAAACCAAGTGTAATTTTTGAATGGCTTCATGATAACACAGTACTCGATGATCCAAACAGAGCACCTGCCAAGTGTCTAGGATGAAATTAACTTTTTTGGTTTGTTTTGATCAGGACAACAAATAAAATGTGAGTAGGAACCCAAACATGCTTCACTAGAGAGGTGGAACCACAAGACCATTGCAATACATTGCTGCCCATTTTGATTAGTACCGGGTAAAAATAGTTCTACCCCTGCATCTCTGCAAAGGACACAAATTGTCTTGAAAGGCAAGAGACTTTCCAGCAAACCTGGTGTTCCTCAAAATGAATTTTATTGGAAACATCAACTCAGAATCAGTCCTAACAATAACTAATGAAGTCCACAAGGAGAACTGACACCTATATACAGGTACAGAGACAAGCAGCATCCATTCTGGAAATAAATTGAGGAAGCCATCAAATGATAAATTACCTAAGTCAGCTCATATGGTTCAATAAATGGCCATCCTTGAAAGCCTTCCAACCATCCAACACCATGGAAGCACCATCAGCTACATAAAATGGCTGTATTCAATCTATAATCACTGAAAATCATCCCCAAGCCCACTAGAAAAGAATCAATCTCCCTAAAGCAATATAAAAAATAAAAAACAACTAGTATCAACACCTAGCTGCAATAACTCAATAACTAGCCAATATCAAGTGCAAAAAGACTTCTGGACAGAACAAAGGAAGATTACACGAGAAAGACTGCAAATGCCTTGGCTCTTCTCAGCCAATCTTTTCTAAGCTCACTGTAAGCAAAACAAAAAATGGAAGGTTGGCTGGAGTAGGCATGCTGTGGTTTGTTTCATCCTTCCATCTGGAACCTACTATTTCTCATCAATCCTAAGAGAAAGCGAGATAGAAAGGTCATTTTAGAGGTTAGCGATCAACTTTTCCACCATCCAAGCTAAGATACAGCCTATGACAGAACCTGAAGTAGACAACTGTATCTGAGAAAACACAGCACCCGATCTTGATCATCAAAAGCCTTGCCCAACAAAACACCCTCATTATTAGAGGAAAAGAGATAACTCCAAAATCAGGTGGGGCAATCAGAAGGCATAGAAAGAGGGAGAACGGGGAAACATCTCCATAATCAAGAGATGTCCCACGCTAAGTGGGCTTTGATGTCATTACAGCAAAAGCTATGGCATTTATCAGGTCAATGGAAAAGGATTTAACCATCTCAAGTTATATCAAATTCTAACAGGTACTCACTGCCACTGCAAGTGGAGCCAGGACAAAAAACTCCCTCTTTCTGGCTCAAAAATCAAGCTGTGACAATCTGGGAAGGCATTCTAATACTCTCCAATATTTACAGAAAGATCAATAGCTGAATTTCTTGACTCAAGCGACTAGCTGCCTCAGAAGGACGTCGCTGACTTTAAGAAATAGGTAAGCAAAGCAAAGAAGTACTCAAAGTCTTGAGGCATAAGTTGCAGCATAAGAATCCATTTCTCTCACCTGAGTGCCAGGAAGCACACAAAGCCTATGTGTGCCAAAAATGAGAGTCCCCACTAGTAGAGGACATTACCTACTATTGACAGGTGCTCCTAGGACAAAGAGGATGACCAGGAGATCAAAACTGGCTTGGAGTTTCTTAGATAAAACTCCGTAACAGCAAGGCACTTTCACTCTGCTTATCTTCCACCCCCTGCCTCCAACCAGACTCATTAAAGCTAAGGAAGGGTTCAAAGAACAAAATTCCAAGGTTACCATAAGAAAACACGCTGACTCAAACACTTCTTGTCATATAGCCATTCAGAGCGTGAATAGGCATGCAGAAACATCACTCCACCAAAGGATTCTGCAGAATAACTGGTCACTTCAACTTCGCTGGTTCTCACAAGAGCTCCTTATGTTTTTCAGTATCTGTTCTAACCATGTACCTAAGAGCAAGCCAACCCTGAAATAAAATATGCACTTTCTTCAGGAAGCAGCAAAGTCCATACTCCTCGCTTCCAGGGTAATACAGACATCCAGAAGTGTCTGAACAAGGCAAACATAGCTTACCATACTCAACCCTGTTCAAGAAACCTGCATTAGGATTACTTGGTTTGAAAGAAAAAAAAAAAAAGGCGTTAGTGGCAGAAAAGCTGTATGTTAACATATTCCTCATGAAAGAGAAGTCATGAGAAACTTTATTTTCAAACTTAACAAAACATCAAAACCAAAGCTTTACATGTAGAATAGCTGTGTACTGTTACAACGTTTAGTTTTTAAAAAGAAAAGGCTAACACGAAAGAAGTCCCTACAGAAATACAAGCTTGCAGTACTTAACAGCCTGATCTCTATGGGAAGAACATTTAGGATTCTTAGAACCACTTAGCTCTAACGTAATCTTAGACTACTTACACTTAAAGCAAAGAAGATGAGCTAAGTAAAGCAAAACACTCTACAAAAAAATCATACCGTACAACGTGTTAATAATAGATTAACACTCCAAATAAAAGCATTGATGCTATCATAAGCATAGTGCATCACAGCACACAAATGATTTGATTCTGTCACAGTATTTCAGAAAATAAAAATATTTATGTGGGGCAAGATTTATAACATGCAAAACTGTAGAGATCATTAGCGTTTCTTTTTGTGGTACGCCACAAGAAGAATCAAAGTTCCCATCTAATTCAAAGGTACATGGGTGTTTCTTCCCCATTTTAAATAAACTGTATGGCTAAGATACCCCAGGTTTTTGTTGAGATCACTGGACAAGCTCAACCTCTCAACCTATATAAACGTCTTTACAACAGTAGCTAAAACCCCACCAACTACAAGAAGCTACTGCACTTGAGTGACTACTGGTAACCAAGAAGACAGCTCGTTTATCACAATGAACAAGCATCCATATGCTTGATCAGGTTTGCCAGAATCCGAACGTGCAGATACTCTCTGTTCTCACTGGCAGCACTTCAGTGACAGGTCGGGGCTTGGTGTCAGTGACAAAGCGCTGCCTGTTAAGCTTTCACTCATTCCTCACTAAACCCCTGCCATTCCAACTCATGGACGTAAAAAGCAACCACAGGCCTCACGTACGTCACAAGTTATCAGTTGTTTCATGTCATTAAACTTCACTGCTCAAAGATATTTAAGCTGCCAAATTATCTTGATTATTAATGGAAACGGTACCACACTCTGCATTTCCTTTTTATTTTTCCCTGAGCTTTCAAAGACCCTTGGAAAAAGGCAAATTCACATTTCCTTCCTGATATTACATAGGCTAAGAAAATAACCTCCTGTACGTTATTAAAGGGTACTGAGAAGCGTGTAACAAGTGACAACACGACTTCACAGCCAAGCTACACTGAGAACAAGGAAGGCAGGACTCAAACGCCCTGCTGTACCCTAATAAAAAAAACCATATATTTTTTTTACTCCCTCAGCCAGCTGGCATTTAAGAGACGCGTGTGTCCCGGCTGCCGTTCAGGAAAAGCATCCCCTCAGACCACCGTGGCAGGGAAGCAGGAGCCCCCGGCCACAGCAGCCAGGGAGCGAGGACCCCGCTGCCGGCCCGCCAGCCGCCCCCCGCCAGGAGGAGCACCGGCAGGCGGCCGGGGAGAAGTGCCGTGCCCGGCCCCGGCTCGCCGCCGCCGCCGACTCCGGAGGACGGAACGGCGGCGACTCAGCCGGGGCCCCGCTGCCGCACTTCCCTCCCGCAACGACCTCTCCGCCCACACCGGGAGCCCCCAGACGTCGCCGCCGCCTCCGCCCGNGGCGGGCTGCCGGCCTGCTCGTGTCCCACCGCCCGGGCCCGGCGCTGCGATCCCGAGCCGCCACCGCCGGCCGCGTCTGCATAGCCCCGCCCCGTGGAGCGGGGCACGCCGGGAAGCGTAGTCCCGGGGGGGGTGGCGCACGGTAAGCCGCCTGCGGGCGCGGGGCATGCCGGGACCTGTAGTCCGAGGTCGCGTTTCGGCGGGGCGCCGAGGGGCGGGGCGGCGGCGCGCGGTGCACGCTGGGAGATGTAGTCCCCCGGGCGAGTCGGGCCCGCCCGTGTTTGTCTCCCCCCACCCCACCCCGCCCCGCCGCGGCAGGCGGTGAAGGGGAGTAGCGGGTGCGGGCAGGTTCCCGGGGGCCGCGGTTGCGGGAGGCCGCGCGGGGCTCGTTTATCCGCGGGAAGGGTGGAAGCGGCGGGGCGGCGTCTGGCGGCCCGTTAACCCCCCCCGCCGTGGCGGCAAGGTCAGGCGGGCTCTGCTCCGCGCGCTGAGGTCGCTGGCGCCTCAGCAAGCTCGGCGGAGGGGGGGGCCAGGCCAGGGAGGGCAACGAGCGTGGAGCCGCTGCCCACATTTTACCCCACCCCGATACCAGAGCGTGCGCGCGACGACGTTCCCTCCACGTTTGGGGCCAAAAATGGTGCATTTGTGCGGGTGTTAAGTAGTGCTGAGCAGCAGTTGTTTCACTGTACTGCACACTTGTGCATCTCGGGATGTGGCTGAAAAAAATACTTTCCTGGTGGAGTTAAGGTATTTTTTATACAACATAGTCCATAAATTAGTCAGTTGACAGATCTGCTTCGCTAGTGCTGGTTTTAATAGTTTGGCTACAGGGAGCTTGTTATTCCTCAAATAATCAGTTTACTCCTGACCAGCATTAGGATTGTTCAGGAAATATTTTACCAAATATTTCAGTACTCGGTTCATACACTATGAAATAGTACTATTAATTTTGCTTAGTTTTTAACTGTATAGACCGATTCAGGGAATAACCAGAATCAAGCTGCAGAAATCATAGTTTCATCTGAGAATAGTGACAATTTTTGTATGAGGTTCGAGTATTAAATGCCTGCCTTGTTCTGAAAAACGGGGGGAAAAGCTGCTGGAAGCGTTATTCAACAAGATGGCTGACACCCCCTGTTAACAAGATGGCTGCCTCAAGGACAGGGCTCAAAAGTGACAAGGAGACCGTGGTTTCAGACCTCCTATATTTCACAGGTTATTTATAATACCGGGCATTTGTTCACCTATACACCCACCTAAGCCCCAAAGAAAATGGGTGCTATTTAACTTTGTATGTAAAGGGTAGCAGAAGCTTCAGGTTTGACCCAAAACATGACTGAAACAGCGTCTCATATAGCAGGAAAAAGCAAATGTGTCTGCAGTCATCCTTTCATGCTTGAGACTTGGCAAATGTAGGAAACTAATCAGTAACATTTTAAAGTTCGTTTATGTATTAAAAAAATCCTCTGGGTTTCTCCTAAGGGTGAAAACTTTTGATTAAATTCAAAGTAATATTTTTATTTCAAAAGAATATGTGAAGATAGAATATTCAATTGACCAAATCTTAGAACAAATTCAAGATGCGCTTTTCTCACATCTTTTGACTACTCCCTACAGAAACGCTAGTGTTGTTTAAATTTAGTTACTAGTAAAATTAATTTGTATTATTTTTTATGTACTTATTAGAGCTGCTTTTAAAGTGTTAGGCTCGCAAGTGGGTTGCGAGATTTTTAGCCAGCTGTGTTTGCTTTATGAGTACTTAACTATGTAGTACATTTAAATGGTTAAAATTGTTTAAAATGTGCGACTTAACAATAGTGCTTTATGTTAATATGGCAATCTTAAAAAAAAAACAACAAACAACAAAGCAAAAAACCCCACCATCTTCCCAATCTACACGTTTCTCTCACTAGAGTGGGTTTGTAGCCTTCTCTTGTTATTCTTTTTTCTTTCTGGTTGGCTGATAACAAAACCAAATGAAATGGGGCAACTAATGGCAGTTCCTCTAACAAAGCTGCTTAATTATGTAGAAACATTATATGAAGCCTATACAAGAAGAATAATATGCTCTGAAGTCATTAAACTATTGACAAGAGATTTCAGACAGCAAACAGATGATTACAGAGGTCTCAATACATTTATGCAGACAAGTAACCAGACTTTCAATAGTTTCATTAAATTCATTAGTATTCAGGGTAGCAGACAATGTACATGCATGAGCCTTTTCAGAGCTGAATCCGTTATGTTTTTGTACAGTCTTTTGTTCCAGATTTGTTTATACCTGGAAGTTACATGGTTTTCTACCGTATGTGAAAAGGAATGATAATGGACTCTCTGAAAAATTTCCTAAACGGATACAGTTTCAAAATACTAATTGATTTTGCGCATTACCAAGCATTGTGAAATAACACTTACAAAAAGACAAAGTATTAATAATTTTCATAGTTCTATGAATTGCTCCCACATGAAAAGGCCTGGTGACTATAGGTGATACATGGGCCTTTGACACACGTCTGTGTTTTAAAGAAAAACATCTTTCACTCTGTCCAGACCAACAGCCTATGAGTTCACAAAGAAAACAGTCACCCCCAGAATAAAACAGGATATGCATAGCTACTAGGGGTTTATTTTAAAGAAATGTAAGCTGCTCCAGCCATTTTAGACCTGGTTCTTTGAGCAGCCATGTTGTTTGGAAACGTTGTCAGCCATCTTGTTGAAAATTGTGTGTTTTCTAGCAGCAATAGGGTGAGAGACTAAAAGGAAGAAATACACCCCCTTTTTTTTCTAGATGGATTTAATAAGGATCTGAGAATGATTAAAATAAATGTAATATTTAAACAAAACTAAGATTGTTATTTAGTATTAAACAACACTTTTTTTCCCCGAAAGTTAAAAAAGAAACAAAAGCAAGGTGACAGTTGTCTAAACAATTACTTCTAAACAAAACATCCAAATAATAGGAAATTGTGATGCCTGTTACAAGCTGTGGGAATATCGAAACATGTACTTTACTGAT
Source organism: Chionis minor (assembly GCA_013398295.1). Taxonomy (NCBI): domain Eukaryota; kingdom Metazoa; phylum Chordata; class Aves; order Charadriiformes; family Chionidae; genus Chionis; species Chionis minor. Next base: position 317,161 of record VZSF01004096.1, on the reverse strand, counting down.
ATATGAGCACAGCCTACTGATATGAAAAAAGCAGGAATGTTTTACTCGTCTAGAAGAGGTATGTGCGTAAGACCTGTAAAAGTGCAGAATATGCCCATGTCTGTGCATTACTTGCATAGACATGAAAAAGGAGCAGATGAACCTATAATTTCATTGAGGAAGTCTAGAGATCTGTATGGAAATTGGGGGGCAAACGTCAATATGAACAGGGACCAAAACTATGGCTAGTTACCTCTAGCTATATATGCAGTATTCTCTTTCAGAAAACCTCTACTTTACAGCGCAACACATGTCACATAGTAAATGGTTATATGAAATCCTTATCTGCTATTGTCCCTTCCCTCTTCACCAGCTAAGGAACTCTGGTGGGTGGTAGGCAGATGCATGCAGGGCACAGGATTCCTTCGTGGCCCGCCAAAAATACCAGCACAGTTGGAGGGGGCACCACTCCATGCTCACCAGGGTTGTCACCCTTGCCCTGAGGACACGTCCCGGGAAGCACTTCCTAGATCGTGTTGATTTTTTTGGAGGATGGATCACGGGACCCCCCACTCCCAACCTCCGCCCTAGAGCTTGCGAAAGGGGCTGTGTAGCAATGCCAAACCTGTGACACGCGGGTGAGAAGCCCAGCCTGGGGCAGAGGCAGCAAGGCACAGGGCAGATAAGATTCAGCAGGTGGAGGGGAAGGAGGTGCAATGCTTGATGCTCTGGGCTGTAAGTGGGAGGAGATGGGAGCATAATTAGCACTTGATGAGATGGGAGATGGGTTTGCCATTCTTCTGCTGCAACATCATGTTTGTGTACACAGTGTGATTCAATAAGCCACGTAGTGGTACAGGTCCGTATTCAGTATTTAAAAGTAGGACTATGCTTTTAGTCTGTAGAACCTGTTTCCATGGCAATCTCCAGGTTGTCTCCTTGAATAGATTTAACAATATGGGATTAACCTCATCTTTATTCACCACTGTTCAGGGTATATCTGAAGAGGAAAAAAAAAAAAGGCATGACCATGTAGCAAGTTGCGTTAAGTTTCCACTCGAGGGAGGGGGAAAACCAACAGATTATTAGTAGTTCTTTAAAAAATACTCCCGTTCATCATCAGATTTTCAGGAGAGGCTCCTGGGATACTGAAGCCTGTCGCTCTGTAAATGTTAGAGCCAGAGGTAAAAGTTCAAGTGGGCGCTGGATTACAGACTTGCTCTGTATGTACGTCCAGGTCACAAGTTCACTCCTGCCTGTAATGTGCCAAAAACAAGCCGCAGTGGCTACACATTAGCAACAGCACAGGGACAATCTGCCTTGGGTGCCTTTTCAAACAGTGCGCTGAAAAGCTACTCAAGAGATTTCCATGACAGTAATAACGTGCTGCAACCAGTCATTCCAGATCCAAGGATAATTACCTGCTCAAATTCTAGTCAAAAGGTGGTATTTTAAAAGATTACATAAGCTTGACCCAAATCGGCAATACAAAATAACGTATTAGGGTTGTCATTAATTAAATTTGACGTGCAGGCAGGCAAGGAGAACACAGCTGGGAGAGTACAAACAGGTAATTTTGAAAATCTTTTCAAATTGAGGAAAAAGGAGCATTTGCAGTTCCTAGTGAAAGCCACACAGATTCTTGTTTTAACCAGCAGATGGAGCTTATGTGAAACAAACAAGCGGAAAAGATGCATAATCATCGCACAAAGCGGTGTTTTGGGGCACTGCTGTCTAATGGACTGGAGGAGGACACGGGGAAAAAGCTAGAAGGTTCTGGGCAAGGCAGGATCAAGCAGAGGAGGAAGGGCAGGCAGCGTTCAGGGCCATACACATAGCAAAAAGGAAAAACGTAGCTATAATGAGTAAATTGATTTAGACCTTGAGAAATCCGAAGGAAAAAACAAAAGGACAAAAGGAGTCTCTAGTGTTAAAAATGCACCTGTTAGTTCCAGCAGATATGAGAAGGTCTGAGATTTTGTGACAAAATTATAAATGCTGTATTTAAGATAACCTGTTACGCCTCCAAATGTGCCAATTTGATTTTATGAATGACAGGCTTTAAAAATTTCTATTTAGAGTTATTCTCTGCCTCCAGGTTTTTTCATGTCTGTAAGGTTTGCAAGTTCCTGTCTGCAATTAGAAACACAGAACGCTGACAGTTTTTTGCCATCATCTGCCTCTCAGAGTTAGGTCTTTAAGAAAACACCAAATGTTGTGTTACTGTCAATAAAAGCCCTAAATCTGCCACCTCTGCTTTTATAAACCCATCAAGAAGCAAGACAAGAAAAGCATGCGACCGGGGAAGCCCTCCCCCACCCTATCCCGGATTTTGTAGTCCTGATCCTGCTCGCCTTGTACATCTCCAAATTCCTGGTGAAGTCAGCCAGTATTATAGGAGTGCTGGAAAAATAAGACGTCCCTGCAAACCAGAGATACTTTTCAGTTTGTGTCCATGAAAGAAACAGCAGAAGGTCGGCATACCATTTTAGGAGAATTTTTACCTTTGTGTTCTAAAAAGGAGAAAAACGGGCTGCTTCCAAGGGCCATTTTAGTGGCAATAGTGTAACTTTCTTCAGCAGTTTGGCAAGGCTGAGGCTGCTTGTGATAAGCACAGCATTAGAAGGGAGAGGATTACAGCCAGCACATGCACACAGCTGTAAGTCTGTGTTGGCAGTCATACATTCAGCAGGCAAAATGCTACGTAGTCCCCATTGTCCCCCAGGCATATTCGGGCTTTGTCTGCCTCTAAGGAGGGAAGCAGAACTAGGCATTTCTGTTAAGAGAACAAGTAAGAAAGACATGAAGGTGGATAGGTTGATTCGCTGAAGCCTGATGCTTGAAATTCCTGCGCAGAATTTAGCCCTCTTGGGCCTCAGCTGTTGTTACCTCTTTCTTGCTGGCTTTGCTGATGATCTTATCAGTCCTGGCCCATATTTTTCCCTAACAATCAGCTGGAATGACCCTACCTGAATATGTGTTTCCAACCTTTGAATCGCTCTCTCTTGTTTACCTTTCATCTTTCAACTTCCTACCTTACATAATCCAGACCAAGCCTGTAACACAGATCTCACACTTTTTTATCCTGCACTCCTTGACCTGACTAACACTCCCATCTTCCGCGCTGCTGTACAATGACCTCCCCATTCCAGCATGCAAGCCCACAGCCCCTCCTTTATTCAAGTCAAAGAGCCGCTTTTCTCAAGAGGCCTCCCCACAGAGATAATGAAAAGCAGATTAAGAGATTTAAAAAAGGAGTTGGTTCCTTTGGAATGGTCAGCGCGCTTTCCCTTTCTGCAACCATCCTCTATACTGTAAATTTTCTAAATCAGTGTTTGTCTGGATGTCTGTGCCCTGACCTCAGCAGGACCTAAGCCGCTGGGCCCCAGTCCTACGCATGCATATGCATGCTGTGTCCCTTTGCTATCAGTGACATTCACAGACACAGGCTGGTAAAGGAACAAGCACAGTTATGTGCTGGTGCTTGCCAGATAATATCATAAAAGTGTTGGAAAGGGCTAAAAATTAACATTTTTATCTTTGTTCTTGCGACACAGAAGGAATGGCAACCTCCGTTGACAACACTTGGCTTGGACTGATTTGTAGGTATATGAAAATCTTGAGGAGAAATACCTGGTAAAACGTCATGTGAAACTATAGAAAAATAACAAAGAGCCATCAGCACAAGTACATCCCAGCGGTGCTTTGCCAGTATCCTGTCCTTTTCTTACGTGGCTGAATTTCAGGCATCAGAAACAGAAGATGCTTTGTCTGGACTTCCCCATGTAATCAGCAACCTCTCTCCTGCCTGTCTTAGGTCTCCATTCACTTTATTACTATTATAGTATCCCCTAGAGACAGATTTAGGAGGCATTCACCCCCAAACGTCCTGTTACCTTAAAGTGATTAGTTATTTTCTCACTACATTAACATTACATGCTTTAATCCTGGTTATGTGAGTGTATAAAGTGTGGCTAACTAAGAAAATACAAAGTTGACATAAAAGAGCTTTACCATTGGATTTGATCGGCATCCAGGGGAAGTGAAGTCCCCCAAACCAGGAGCTTTTCTCTGAAAGCAACTTCAAGAGGAAACAGTATGTACAAACCAAAACCTTAGCTGGGGGTTACAACTATCTAGCAGTTCATCAGCTGGATAAAGCGACAGGAACTCCTTGGGACTAATCTGAGGAACAGGTAAAAGCAAGCCATCCAGACTGCTCGTCAGGGTGACAAGCCCCACACTTATTCCAATATGACCTGTATCAATCATTTTCTTTTTTAATCACTAATCCAACAGCTGAAAGAGGAAATACACCCAACAGATATCAACAAAAAGACTCCATTCCCCTTTGGTTCAGACAGCAGTGCTTTCCTGTCATGTCAAGGGAACAACCTCCTCCCCTTTCCAAGGCCTCTCCTCCCAAGGAACATCTAACTCTCCCTGAGCGGGAAGCCTCTTTCAGCATGCCAGCTGGGAATCAGGGCCCTGGGCTCAATCCCAGCACCTGTGCCTAGTTTTCTTACAGGCACAGCCAGCTGCCCTCCCAGGTCTGCACTAACATCCTGTATACCCCATTTTTTTTTCATTTCTGTGTATTGCTTTGGATAAGCAATGCAAATGTTTTGCTTAAATTTGGATTTTTGCAAATACAGTCTTTTACATTTACCTTAACCTGGTTTGTGTTAAGGATCATAGCAGGGTACTGACAAATGGAGCCATGCCATGTTTTTGGTAATCCTTAAACCAGGCTTGTTGAACCAGTAGTGGCCAGAACCCCTGTACTATTTTTGAGGGAATCTGAAGGTGAACAGGATATAACCACTGGCCCCTTCGGAAACTAGTGGCATGGAGTTTGGGAGGAAGAAGTGTTTTTGATGGCTGGTATTTGTCAGCGAACTTTTCTGGCATTACACATGGTAGCAGAGAGTATAGTTGACCCTGAGCATTCACAGGCATTAGATAATAGCTTTGGCTCTGACTTAGTTCACAGCACATCAGACCAGTCATTTCTATCTGTGACACTGAACTATCAACTGCAAACTTCCTGTGTGGAAATAATTATGCATCTTTTCTGAGTTTGCATTATGTTCTTCTTTATCCAACAGTTCTTATGCAGAGAGGCAAGGTTAGAGTTAAGAGAAGACTGTTATCACTGCTAATAGCTTGATTGTGAAAAGCCTTCATATCATTCAAAAATCCTAGTATAAACAGGAGCCAGACTGGGGCTTGCATTCTGTACTGCAACAGGAAGGGGATACATAGAGGTCTGGAAAATAATGAAGGTGGGAGGAAAGTGAATAGAAAATGGTTATTATCACTGCTCATAATAGCATATTAATTCAATCAGTTTATCTAGGAGCCGGGTTTAAAAAAGAACAGAAAGAAATACATTTTCATATGAACTCGTTGCCACAAGATGTTCTAAACCCACAAAATATAAATAAATAGGTTCAAAAAGAAAATAGACATGTTCAAGGGAGCTAGGCTTAGCAAAGGCTCTGTCTGACACGTGCTCATCTAGATACAATGTCTGGTTCAGAAGTTAGGAAGTCCCTAAACTAACGATTTTCAGACACAGGAATGACACAGGTGGGCAAGAGCTACTTTTTGTATGCCCTGTTTCCAATTCTAAGCATCTACTACTACTTCCCTTCTGGGTTTCCCTTGAGGAAAGGACATGCCTGAGCCTGCTTTGAATTTTAAAAGCCTTCTCCATTCTGCATAAATAGAGGTGAGAATAAGAGACCATAAATGATTACCCATGGGCAGCTAATGAAAACCGTAGGATGTGAGTCCTAAATTGGAACCAAGGAGATGTCTCATGTCACAGTGAAGGGTCACTGTTCCTGGGTCTCAAGCCACTTGACTTGAGGCACGCATGGCTCGCCCCATACTGGGGGGCTGTGGCAGTTCGGTTAGTTCAAGACTTTCTGCCATCCTTACAACTCCAGGTGTTGCTGTCACCAACAAAAGAGCAAACTAGGTTAACAGAGATGGGGATTTTTTGAAGGAAAGCATAATGAAAGCCAGGTCAGAAAGGGGCACAATTTCAGTACAGTTGGTAACTTACACACAGCCTTGCAGCACGGAACTCTACCGGGGTAGGGAACTTGCATCTTCTCTGGCTTTCTTACCACAGTGTTTCCTCTTTGGACTTTACAAAGTCCAACTTCAGCCATAATCCACCTGCCAACAAGTTACAGTCTATCTCCCTCTAATGGGTAATTACCCATGAAAGCCACAAGGAGATGTGATTTAAAAATTTGCCTTGCGCTTGCTTTCCATTATCTTCTTTCTTCAGTTTGCTTTCTTCTTCTTTCCTCTGTGATCTTTCTCACAAATACATTCAATGTTTTCTTGATACCCTCTAAGCCTCATGTCTGCTCTTCCTCCATTCTTGTGCTGTGGGAGGAGTTGGGCTGTTTAAGGGTTTTCAATTTGACTTTGATGTAAGTGGAAATGAAAGTAAAGAAGCTGCCTGAGAATGAATTTAAAATGAAATATTCTGGAGTTTGGTAGTGTTTGCACAGAGGCACGTGTGCAACACCCAGTATGCTAGAGACTTAGAAATCTGGGAAAAAGAAAACCCTAAGACCCAGGAACCCTACCTTAAATGGGTTCCTGAGGTTTGTAATTTATTTTTTCTATCTGGAGTCAGTAAAAAGAAAGTTTGGTTTACAGTTGGGTTTTCTTATCCTTAAAGTTGATTTATTTGGGTAGAAAATCTTCTGCATTCTGCTTGGTAGTTTGCTCGCTTTGCATTTGTTGTTCCATTACCAAAGATATTAACAGCAAAATACATAAACCAGCTGTGTTATATCTAAAGTTAGCTCTCTAACAGCAAGTTAACTACCAAAGAGTATTCCCAGAGCAGAGCTGACATTAATTGAGAAAGATAGTGCTCTCAAATATGTCGAGACAAGATGCTATAGAAATTGATTTAACCAGACCATGCCTTTTGTCTATGGACCTGCATTTCTCTCTTTTGCAGAGTGTATAAGGCTAGCTACTCTTGCTGTTACTCCATTGAGATTAATGGAAATATATTAGGGATGAATCTCAAAGGTGTTTCCTTTCTCTGACTACTCTGATTTTTTTTGTCTGGTTAAGCACGTTTCAAAAAACAAGATGAAAAAGCCAATATTATCCAAATGAAAAATGACAGATCTGGTTGAAAGAAATTTTTAGGTCAGGCTGTGATAATAATATATTTCTCAACTGATAGTAGGCTTCAAATTAATCATTATCAGTTATCTTTCTGTTTAAAACTTTGAATTATCTAAATAAACCAACAGGAAAGATATTTTGCTCCAGTCCAAGTATTTTCCAGGTTCCTTGAGGCACTGACCTTTTTCTGAATTCACTGTGGTAATGGTGTTCCTCAAAAGTCACTAATTAGAATCCCAACAGAGTCTTTATTATGGCAAACTAAGTATCTGAAGGAGAATGAATGAATGAATGAATGAATGAATGAGTGAATGAATGAGTGAATGAATGAAATGAAGATAAACTGGAATTTAACTGAAACAAAGTAAGATCGTGGATTATTTGTTCTGAGCAAATTCTGCTCCTACTAACATCTATGCAATCCATATATTTACATTGTTTTGTGAAACAGCATCATATGAAAATAATTTTGCTGTATAGCATTTCAGGATTATCAACAGAGTTCTTTTATTTACATGGGTAAAAAAAATATTGTAGCTTTTGCTCCCTTTATAACTGAAATGTCAACATAACTAATTTAATTTCACCGTAATAAAGATGAAATGAATTCCGATCTTTCTCCTATATCAGTAACAACATATTTTTATTCAGCTGAGACATTTCATAAACCTGCTGAAGGTAAGAATTGCAAACGGTGCTGAGACAGGATGTGGAGGCAGGGAGAATGTACTGCAGGAGAAATTTACAGATTTTTGTCTCCAGAGCTTTACTGGCATTGATGTACAGGAAAAAAAGAATCCAGTGACTCTCAGTTTTCAAGACCAGCTTGTCGAGCTGACAGTAAGAAAATGTTCTTTTGCTTCCAAATTGAGTACATTTGTTCTAGAATTTATTAAGACACTGTAAACAAAGAAACTTACAGTGCCACATCCTGTTCTTTATTTAGGTTGGACGAGGGCTTCATTTGGCATAACGGAAACTAGAACAACTGCACGGGGCTAAAGGAAAGGCCTGTGAGTCCCTTTAGCCAGTCTCTGGTCACAGGCAGAAATGAGGGCTAAGGGAAGGAGCACGAGAAATAGGGCAAGCATAGAGCGTTGCTGTCATTAGTCTACTCTGCCTGCAGCAGCGACTGTTGTATTTCATCGCTGCTGATCACGAAACAGAGAAGCTAGCCTAGTGGTCTGAGCACAAAGCTGGGAGCTATGAATCTGTGCGTTTCAGTCTTGCCTCTGTCACCAAGGTTACTTGTATAGTGCGGTGTCCCAGCTCACGTGCGTGTGCTTGCGGCAAACCTGTCTTCAAGCCTCTGCACGGCAGAGGCACACACAACCCACACTTACGTACTCACGCTCACATTCACCCTGTAGTTGGCCAGGGCTGGTATTACGGTTTGGAGAGATTTGTTCCTCCCTAATGAGCTGCTTAGCATGTGTGATTGTTTCATGAAGAGCTGCATAATATCCTGGTGCACTTCTTATTGTGCTCCCTTATCTCTCCCCCCTTCCTTCTGGTTCCTCTGTTTTTCACACGGTTATCATCACCAGTCTTTGTGATCCTTGTGCTTTGTCTTAAGCTTGTCATCCCTCCGTTCTTGCGCTCCAGAACAGCAGGCTCAGTGTAGTGTAAAAACTCTGCAAGTGTTTTCCCCCGACTGCGTCGCCCAAGTCAAGGTCAATCTATCGGGTAGCATGGAGAGGCTGACTCTTTTAAATGTTCCAGCTGAAGCCGCTGATAAAAAGATGCTGCTGTTACATTTCCAGTACAACCAGAAAGATCACATTTAAGTCAAAAGTTAAAGGCAAGTTAAAAATGCCTGTTAAAAAATTTATTTAAAGACTACGCTCCACCTTGCTTCAGGACTACCCTGTAATTCCCAGCACCATGGGATCACTCTTGAATGGACCCTCAGAAAATGTATCCGTCAGTTGCAGGCCCACTTCTGGTGATCTCGCAACTTTGCCATTGCTCCTGACACTCTGGCACCTCCTCCTCACCTGTCTCCTCCAGTGCATTCTTCCCACCTCCACTGGTCTACTGTCCTTCCAGAAACATGCCATGGAGGACTGACTGCAAGCTCCACACTCAGAGCACTAATTGGAACATCACAATGCAGGCAGGTAGATAGGGAGTTGCCGGAATTCCTGTTTTCATCTTTAACTGTGCAAAGGAGAGCCTTTACCACTTTGATGCATTGCTTGCCCTCTACAGCCATTGGGCATATCCTCATTTCTGCAAGCTGATTCAAGCTGGCTGGATCAAAGGGCAGATTTGAGGTATTTCTCCCCAAATCCTTGCACCTCAGGTTGAGCAGAACCCTGGAGAGCTCCTCCTCCTCTTCCTCCTCCTTCAACTCCTCCTCCCCCTTCTCCTCCTCCTCCTCCTCAGGGCAGGGGTGCACCGAAACCGGAGTAAGCCACATGCAAATCAAGGTTGAGTGGTAACGAAGTATGCCTAACCCAGGGGGAAGCTGGTGGGAAGAGCAGAGTTGGGGAAAGGGAAGTAAGCGAGCAAATAGGCTGGAACATACAGGCCCTGGTGTATTGGCATGTCAGAGGAGGGCTGTGTATAGTAAATAAATAAATACAGGTACGCACGCTTTAGCTATTTCCCCAGGGTAAAGTGAGTAGGAGTGCGTTCAAAGGGGAGGGGTTGCTTTATACTGTCCTGCGAGCACAGGTTCAATATATGCATTAGGAAGTATTCATAGGTTGTATGTGTGCATGATCGAGGAATTTAGACAACCTGAAAAATCTGCAGCATACACCAAATCCCATGAGTCTGATCCAAATCCCAAATTCCTTACTTCTCAGTGTTATGATTTCACAAGCAATTAAAATGGCTACTTAGCTATGTTATGTTATGAGCGACATCACCTGTCAAGTACTTTAAGTATGAAAAGTGATGTTAATTGTCAGGCGTTACTACCCAGGTAAAAATTACACCCCAGAGTTAAGAATGCACAACGATATACCACTAACTTGTTTAATATGATAGCTTTGAAAGAGTGGTATGTTTTTCTTTTACATTTCTACAAGACCTTTGCTATTACTTTGTTCATTAAAATTCTTTCTGCAGTAAAGATGATTCAATGATTTTGCAAACCAGCCTCATCCCTCAAATGTTATAATTTGACAATTTCAAGGCTTTTCAACACAGACCCTTGCATATATGTCATATATCGCATTGCAGATTTCATCCAATAGCGGAAAATGTACTCTGAATGCAATATCATCTTATCAGTATTCTAGCACCATAAGCTTTCTCACTGCAAGCAGGGTACTGTTCATTACAATGAAACTGAAAATGGAATAACTGAAGGATTGATTTATATGACCTTCACTCAGGAATGTTCTAATTCTGACATAATCTCTCCGACTGAAATCCTAAACACTGTATAATTTTGATTTATTACCCTTAAAAGAAGGAGCTTAGATCTATAGATCAACAGAATACCTAGCATGAAAAAGAGTGGTGCAACAGCTCAGGAAGACTGCAAGAAAATGCAGATTGATCACGTGACTTTAGTCCAAACATTGTCTCAGCCAGCAAATCCAAGAACGGGGCTGAAAGCAAGTGGAAAAACATTATGCGGATGTTTTCACAAACCCACTCCGTCACTTAGAAATCTCTCTTGATTATATACATTTTTATAGCAAAGATAAGGCATGTTAATAAGTTAAAGCATGAATCAATCTGTTTACTGAAAGTTGCAGGAAATGTTTATTAAAACAGCTAATTTATGGCAAAACAGGGCCGGAGCTTGATTCCTGATACACTACACAAAAGGCTGCTTTACCAGACAGCTGTTTTCCTCCCACACCGGCAGTATAAGCTAGTCTATGCTATTCTGCCCTGCCATCCGCATGCCGGAGGGGCCTGGGGAAGGCTTATCCCGGGGAAGGTGCAAGGGTATGTTGGACCTGTCTGTGACTGCTAGCAGGTGAAAGCTAGAGCAGCCCTACGGCGCGCTGCTTAAAAATAATCACTGATACGTTTAAAGCAAAACAGCTGGATCTGAATCAAGTAGAATCGTTGAATGGAAAGGTGAATCAGGTTGGTTGTGTTACTACCTGGATTGTTTATTGTGAGGTGAAGAGAGCCATTCGAAGAAAGGACAAACTATTCACAGCAAACTGGTTGATAAATGTACACTAAAAGCCCAATGAACACAGTTTTAATACCTTCCAGAATTCAAATCAACAGGTCATTTAATTTTAAGCGGACTAAGAAACAGAAACCTGCGCTTTTTCTGTTCTTAGTGTTGGGTGACATGAATGCTTGCCTCCTTCCCTACCACACGCTCAGCTCGCACTTCCCACTTAGCCACTTCCCAGTACTGTTTGGACAAATCTTTATCTTATCATCCTTCTCTTGCAAATCCTTCTTCTCTTGAGCACTTAACACCCTCCTCTTTCATAAAATCTACCTTTTACAAGTGGTACCTAATTAATCATACTTTATCCTAGCCAGAAAGCACAGGAGTTTATTTTAGAAAAAAACCGAATTTTTTACTCAGTGCATTTTGTGGCTGGTATGAATACTTTGTTTAATTCTAGCAGATGGTAGTCTCCTCTGTGCAGGAACATTTCTCTGCTTCACTGTATTGCACAATGCTAGTCCAAGTATATTGTTCTCACCTATCAATGGGCCTGTTCCTCCTTACTCCCAAAGATCAAACATTACACAACTCCTCTAGTATTTTTCACTTATGGACAGTCTGAGCTTCAGCTACTGCAGCCACCGTAAAAGCACTGCAGCCTCAGAGAGATTATTCCTTCCTTCCTGAATACGTTAGAGTAGATATACCAGGAACTAAACGTGTGCTTAGGGATAGCAGGAAGTGCCTGATTCTTTTTATGTATTTGTAAAAAGAAAAAAGAAAAGAAAGAAAAAAAAACCAGAACGAATTCATGTGGAATCAAATTTAGTATATTTATTCCTTCAGCTATATGGACACAGTTTTCAAGAGTAATAGAATAAATAATTTATATAAAAAAATGTTTTCTACTAGAATGACATAAAGGCCTGTAAACAGTGGACAAAAGAGAAAAAAAACAGTGTATATTATTTTTATAATCAATCAGCACCATAATTGTATATGGTGCATATCAACATATATTAATAAAATACAGACAATATTTGATTCTTTGGTCTAGTTCTGCAAACCGATCCTGGCATGTTTGATTTTCAGCATGAGCCGTTTATTGAATTCTCAAATGAATGTATTTATCGGTAGGAAAATCAAAACAGCAGACGAAGTAATATAGTCTTAGATTTCCCAATGGTGAATTCATTAGCAGAGTCAATTCTGGACTCGGCCTGGCATCTTACCCACCAGGCAACACTTGCTTTCCAGCGTAATGACAGATGAGCGTAGAAGCTTGCCACGTTTTGCTATGCTGCTAAAGCAGATAGGGATGGGAGTGAGGAGAGCATGGTATCTTCTTCTTCGACCAATGGCAAACCATTAAGTAAGAGAGATTAAGAACTAGACTTTATTAGGATGATTATCATTACCCTCAACGACAACTATAAAAAGCTCTAAGTCAAATGGTTCTGACTCACTTGTTGAAGGGTAGTAGCATCTGTGGAGGAAATTCTGGGTATGGGCTGTCACCGGTGGCTAATCCCTCTGGAACAGGTGCACAGCACTTTGCCAGTCCCACATCATCCCAGGGCCAGGAGCCAGGGGATCCAGCTCATAAAAGATGGCCATTTGGAAGAGAGGTGGAACAAAACAAGAAAGGGCACTGCTGGTCTTGCCAGCTCTCCCGAGTGGCTTCCACTGGTAAAGTTTTGGTGCCCAGCACGATTTGGAAGCCATTCTTCCCTCAGCGCACATCAGTGGTAACACCCTACCTGTCTTCCCCCAGTATCAAGTTCTCCTGGGCCACGGCAACAACTCTTGGATGAAGTACTTTTTCAGCCAGTGTGTTTGTAATTGTAAATTCAAGAGATTCACTATAAACTGGTGACTGTTAATATTTTAAAATATCACTGGAATGCATAAGTAGCAGATCAGTCTAACCCGACTAAGATCAAAGAACATTTATCGAGCCCTTTCAGGACATAAGGCAGAAATATTGCAAAATTGACTTTCAAATGAATGAACAAGGAAAACAGGCTCAAAATCTCAACTCTGGCAGATGCTGAACCCAGTGTCATTTGATCTTCAGTAGCACTTCGGTATCTCAGTAGGTCAGCTGAAGCAGAAGGAAACCTTTCTCAAAAATTATTTCTCTTGTTCAACTAGTCCAAACTGGTGGCTTCTGAATAAGGGAAAATCATTTTCTTACAAGTAATACAAATAAAATAATATAGTCTTTTCACTGATTCAGATACACCTATTAAAAATCATATGTTAGAGAGAACCTTATCGTCAGACCTGCACTAAAGACTGAAACACTTAAAGGGATTTTTATTTTTTAAAATCTGAAATACAACATACCTTTCAACACAGTATTTCTGTCTGATTAAAGTAATTCTATTGATTGAGAATATATCAGTCATAGTTTGATTACGATTACAATTTAGTGTAAACTTATTGTATTCATTATTAACCCGAGCAGTAAAAATATTAATACGAGTTATTAAACTTGAGAATAATACAAAAAAAAAAGATAAAGAAAAAAAAAAAGAGGGAAATGAAGCTGATTAAATGTCTGGCTCCCATTGATTGCCAATAGCTGCTAGTGTTAAATTAAGAGGTTATTTTATTGTCCTCTGCAGCCAAGCTCAGCCATGCTCCATTCAATAACCAACAATTTAGGTCTTTGAGTTAATAATAATTACAATAAAAGTATTCCCCGCTTTCTGGCATGCTGTGTTTATTTTAGGATATTAACACAGCAATCCAAATACAACACGTAAGACTCCCTCAGGGCTTTCTGTCTCACATCCCAGACCTTCTGTTTCTTTATAAGCTTTAGCAGCCACAGTTATAAGAGATATAAATAGTCCGAAGCACAAGAGAATCTCTCTTCCCTGACAGAATCTTTATTTACAAGCTGTACAAACCTAAGCAGGTCAAATAGTCCCTTGCTGGCAGGTTAATAAGGCCCACCTGCCAAATAAACCCACCAGCAAACTCCACAGAACCTACATAAATCCAAAAAGCTTGGACAAGAGGAGATTTTCTCCCTAGGAATCACACTGAGACGGGATGCTTGTGGTTCAAAAGGGGTTCATCTTTCAAACTCCAGAGTGCTTGTCTACCTTGCACATACTCATAAGTGTGCAAAAAGCTTGTAAAAAACATGGCTCTTACTGTCAGAAGACACCATTATTTATTATATTTCAATATTGCTTATAGGACACCTACACGCCAAGGGCTCCTGTACTGCTGTACATGTAAGACTTTTAAGTCTCTGCCCTTGAGTTTTTAAAAGGCAAGTATAGTTGGGTCATAAATCAAATCTTCAAATTATTTAAGACTTAACATACAATTAATTTGTCTACAATGCCATGAAAGAGAAATGGAGAATAGGATAACTGATTATTTAAGCCGACCTAGAAAATAATTCTCACAAGCCACAGTACATTTTTAAATTAATATTGACCGCTATCAAAGTGGAATTCTGTTCCGAGACCTGAGCTGTTCAAACACTACTCTTGGGTAAATGTTTCCCACTGAATCAATGACTTCTTTATGTTCTTTCCTGAACCAGCTAGGCCTAGCAACTATCCCAGTGTGGGCATATCCATAGAACTTTCAAGAGGCATACTGCATTGTAAAAAGCTTCTCCAAAGCATCCTTCAGATTTCTGCTGCCTGTACCAACAGAAAACAAACTGGTAACTTCTGAGAGGGTGCCTCCTAATTTATCATACTTTTAGGATGGCGTCAGGCAGCTGAGGGCAGACAGCCACTTGGCAGTGGTTTGTAGCTGGGCAGCAGAAGCTCCCTAGCCCAAAACTCTGTCGCAGGAACTCGCGCTCCATTCATGAAGGGAGTTAGTTTACCTTCGCATGCCAGGCTGAGAACTGCAGCAGCACCCAAGCTGATTCACAAGCAGATCATATGTCCCAGCCTCAGAGGTGGCAACAGCCATCAGGGAGGGCAATATATGGCTGGAGAGACAGTGTGTGCGCCCGTGTGTATGGAGGGCAGGGATGACAGGTCCAATTTTAACTAACCAGTGAAACTCTGATGAAGTTCTTTAATGTAACGTGAGAGATACGTCCATGGTAGGTCTACAAGCTGTCTGCTGCCTGCCTATAAAAAAATCCTTGGGGACAGGTTACAGGCAAATCAGGGAACACATAAAAAGACATGCAGCTGTTCCTTCCTGCAGGTCTAGAGTGGGCTACACCAGACTCCCCACAGGCACTGGGGATTACAGCTGTATTAAAACATACAGGATTGGGGCTGCAAGGAGACAACTTGCATATGTAACGCTAAGTCCATATATTTGCCAGAGTGACTCCAAATATAAGTCAAATGTAACAGTTTTACAAGTGTACATCAAATAAGGAACACATGTGAATGTGCATTTAAGATGGTACGCTGTAGCAAAGCATTTAGTTGCACTTTGAAGGGCCGTATGTCAGATCACAGGAGGGAACGCTGGGTTTCGGGATTCTGATATTTTAGGTGAGCTGCACGCTGGGAGCGGTGTACTTTTAGTCAAATGCAAAAGTACCTCTTCTAGCCCCTATAAAGGGCTTCTGAGGTGAGGCAGAAGCTGGGGCTTTGAATCACAGGTTAGACTCCTGAATTCTGAGTGCCATTTAAGCGCCTATCTCCTCCTTAGGACCACTGCCAACAGTTTATTCCTGCCTTGAAGAACCAGCTCAAAGCCAGAAGATGCACGTAACCTCAGCCCTTCAGTACATACCACGTGCCCAGTTGCTGTAGCAATTGCAGAAGGAAGAGTGTCCAACATATAGTAGCTTGTGTCCATGGGAATGCTGCTATTATTAGTACAATGGTACTACAGCCATGCCCAGCTTCAGTGTGAGACAACGTAGAGTGGGTGAATCTTCATGTAGGCTGTCTCCTGCACGCCGGCCAAGCCCAACACATCTTCTCTGCTGAGTTCATTTTTCATTTGAATCACAGTTTAGTTCAGCTGCAGTGAATGCAGCTGAGACAGTCCAATGTTTTTCTACCATATGTACACTGGATGCAGATTCGGTGCCGGAGCCAGTGCTGCCACAGTGGGATCACTCTTGCGTGTAGGGTTGAGCTGCTGACAGTGAGCCACAGTGTAGCTCCTGCAGGCAGCTCAGCAGCCGCCTTTCACTCCCTGCTAGGGCTTGTTCACCAAAGCAAGGGTGTCTCATAAAATGCCTGCACTGATTTGCGAAGTGTAAGCTCTGGCTCGTTAACGGTAACTGAAGCGAACAAATATAGCTTAGAGGAGCAAGCATATCAAGCTCAAGAAGAGTGTAAGAACATGGTAAGATGTGCAAGAAACACATCCTACTCCTTTTCAGTCTTCACAGCAAAAACAGCACAGGTGATAATTTAGCAGTTAGGCCTGCATTTGCAAGCCTGCTTGTCCTGTGCCTCAAATCCAGTTGTTGCAGCCCTCATTTGTCAAGTACATTTGCACGTACTCAACACCAGTATAAAACAAGTGCTAGGCATCTTATATAAAAGTCTCCAAACAGTTCTCAAAATTAGTGGATATTTCTGAAAATGTCTGTCAATGAGCATTTTTCTGAAGGCATATATACTGTGTAAATGGGATATGATCACAGCTACAATTTCTCAGTACAGGAAATTGCCAGCCACCAACATAATTAGAAACAGTTCATATGATCAAATTAATCATTCAAAAAAGAGCAATTACTGTTAACTGAATAATGGCATGCCTTAAAAAAGAATGAAATTAACCTTTAGGACCGACATAGTTACCCTCACCATTCTGTACTGAGGCAGCAAAGATTAATATATGTGCAAAATAAAACACTGCATTAGCGTCTGCTGAAAACAGAAGTAGCATTATCTATCTGGCCTATTCAACCCTTAACAAACTTTATTCTTTGGCACTGGCATAGAGTGGAAATATCAATAGTCCTTTCTCTGCCAGAATGAAAAACCCCAACAAAAAAACAACAAACCAACTTCAAGACTCCCATTGCTATATAACTTACCACATTGTGTTTATCAATGAGCAATAATTACATGAAGATTAAGCATAACTCAGTAATTTGAAATGCAGTAGAATTAATGTTCGAACCTACATTACAGCTCCTCAAAAGCTGAGTTTTATAGTTAAGCTTTAGCCTTAACAAGCTAAGAACTAGAAATGCGTACCAAATATATTGCAAAAAAACTGTAGTTCTGCTCTGTAGTGCTAAACATTAATTGCTAAACATTAATTCTGATTATGAATGTATTTCAGTATTTCTACTTCTAAAGGAGATTAAATTTACTTTTATAAACACAGTAACATGCTATGCTATCAATAGATAGACGAGTTAATGTGTTTTGAATCCTCAAGCTGTGTGTTTCTACATAGATCAGATTTATTTTATTCTGAATGTCAGCAATGTTTAAATTAAGTCATACTGATGTTGAAGATAATTAGAGACATATAACTTCTATAGATAAATTTATTAGCGTACTGAAGTTACTTATACCAGACTGGATCATGTTAGCTGCTTAGAACTGGTATACAGCTGTTATTTATCATCTCAACACTGGAAAACAGCAGGGACATGCTCCTCAGTTTTCCTTTCTCCTGGCCTCTGCCTTCCCCTGAAGATGTATCCCACTCCCTCATGTCTTCAACTTTCCTCTTTCTTTTGCGCCCTCAATAACACTTCCCTTCTTTCTGGTCAGCACAAATGATGCAAACAGAAACAGGTATTTGCGGTAAGAGTGACATTTACTCCATTCTTTTCCTAACTGAAAACGTGTCTGGTAAACAGACTGGTGTATAACTCACAGTATGAGGAAGATTTACATTTAACTATATTTTTATCAAGGTTATCATTTCTTACTCTGAATGGTATTTAAGCTATAAGCTCTAGTTGCACTTAAGATATCTCTCATTTAGACAGAGACTAAGTCTGTTTGAAATTCTCTAAGCAGATTATTTTCTTTTTGCCAAAGAATCAACTTTCAATTAAAAAGTACTATTAGTCCATTTTTATATGAGATTACACAAGACATACAAAAAGTCTGAAAAGCCTGTACCTTCTCATTTTCAAGGGAACTTAAAAGTAAAAACAATTATAATACACAATGCTGATTTTTTTAAATAACCATTTTCAATGAACTTTAATTCAAATTAATAAGCAACTGTATGTGTAGGTTTTCAAGAATGCATTTAATACTTTAGTTTTAGGATGACTATGCTACGTTTGATATAAAATATTTTGAAACGCTAATTTAAGTTTTATATTTCATTCTTTCTTAACTCTACATCAGCAGCTTGCTGTCTCCATATTAAACAGCATGCAGTAGGTTGCATGGCCAAAGACATAAATACATACACACCGATAAAGATTTTTCTTAACAGCTGGGATGACACACGTGCTGACACATGGAAGGATCTGTGGCTCTGTCTAGTTATACCTAACACAGCCAAGGATAGGTTCAGACAGGGTTCAGGCAGGTTAGAAACAATGATTACTCACTGTTAATCCAAAGGAAAAACATGGACTGCTGTCCAAAGTCAGCACTCGGGTGCTGGGTTGCCAGTTGACAGCGTGAAGCAGACAGGGTGACACCAGGGACAACTGCTGGGCAGGTATCTCTGCATCAGTGCTACAACAAAACAGAACAATGGGCAGCATTAACTTTTCCAGTGTATTCATGTTCTGAAGTAGAACTACAATGTCTTCAGTGTTTAGCCCTAATAGGTGGAAGAGTCTGTGAAACAAGAAAAAAACCCACATTTGTAGATTCTATATGGCCTAGTAAAGTCCTTATCTCATTAAACACCTGTAGTACAATAAACACTGTGGACAGCTGTGCTGCTGTACTAACTTGGGAATATCTGATTAACTCATTGACTGCAGCCGTGTAATTTCAGTTTAACTCTTACTTGCAGTTATGTTTACATTGTCACCAAGGTGATCTGCATTCAGGAAAATATTTACTACACATGACTAAAATCCTGAAACAAAATAAAAAGAGGTACAAGAAAGGAATTCATAAAGCAATCAATCCTTAGGATCCATACAGGAGAGAAATGTAAACATGAAGCTCCCACCACAAAGATCTAGAATGAGATTAAATGTGCTTCCTGAGCGCATTGTCATTACGATTGGCCTTTGCCAGGAGAAATGCAAAGCTTTAGCACAGGGACTGCTCATCTCCATTATTTCTAATAGCAAGAAGGACCCCAAAAGGCGCCCCATCCCCTTGTTAACAGGGCTGACCAAACTCCAGGGGGAGAGAGTTCTGCACTGTTACATGGAGTAGTGCCACGCACGTAGAGTTCGTTTCTGAGCTCTGGCTAACGCAACAGAACTACAGCAGCTGCAGTGTGGGCCCTGGCCTTTCTGGCACTGGCTGTCCCTGTGGTGGCAACAAAAAAAAATAATCTTCCTTCAGCTTCAGAATTTCTGCATTCCTAACGTATGCCTAAGGTCAGGGGCACTGACTACCATTATTGCTGAATAAATGATCTTGAAAGAGTGTTTAAGTTGTAAATTAGCTTTCGGCCTAGTAACTAATTGATAATCTCTAAAATATTTAAATATTTCTAGAACACTACATGGCCACTACGTTTATTTAAATGCCTTTGAGTTGAACAGAGGGATATTGATCTTGATACTATTTCTTAACACAATATAGCCATAAAAGTTGAAAGTAAGGAGCAATAAAATTTTAGATACCAAATGAAACCAGAGTCATTAATAAATGAATGCTATTATCTGCTGTAGTTGAACATCATTTGGTTTCAATGACCTGTTTGGCTATCCGAGACACATCAAACTGTTAAAAAATATTGGCTAATTCAAAATGACAAGAAAATGTAATGAAAAAGAATAAAACCTCCAAGAGGTTCAGTCTGGAAATTTGCAATGACTAGAAATAGGTTAGAGGACATTTACTGAAACTCTTTTGAAGCCATCACTCAAGTATAACACAGTGTGCCTGTTATTTGTCAGCACGAGCTCATTCTACGCTGTACGTACATTCACACCATCAGAAGTTAAAACTTGTTTGCACTCAGTGTTCAGAAGTGTAATATAACTATATCCACTTTCAACGAATCAGCCTCTTTGTGTCCTGCAGTGGAAAAATCCCAAGATTTTTATTATCACAATATGAGCTCAAGGAAACAGACCATTGTTTTTGAAATTAAAAAACCTGCATTCGCAGTTTCTATTTAAAAGGGTCATGACATTGGAGAAGTTTGCACCAGTGTCTACACAGAGTATAAACTGGTGCTATTCCAGTTAAAGGTGTTAACTCCCAGCATAAGTTTTCCTGGAAATTTGCATGGTGGGTCTATCAGGAGGCAATTACATGGCTGCAAATCTTAGTTGCATAGACAAGGCCAGTGATCTATAGGAGTTGAAAGGACTAAGGAAGATTTGTTGTCACCTTGACCACGATAGCAAAATCCTTCCACTTAAGTCTTAAACAACTGACACAGAAGGCAAACATGAGAACTGCATTATCTGGAGGATCTTATGCATTAGTAATAAGTACAGAATAAAAATCTGTTTCTCTTTTACAAGTCACGGAGATGGATTTATATCATTGAGCCTGAACACAGAATTTATTCCCAAGAGAAAGTAGATAATGCATTTGCAGCATGCCAATTATTGATAACTAACCTAGTTTCTTAGGCAAGCTGTTGGGGTTGTTCTTTTTGGGGGGAGGAGGGCACAGGAAACAGCAAGCACCCCTGCAACAGTATCATGCTTTGTATTTTTAATACATTATCATTACTGTTTAGGAAGCAAAGCACACCTGTGTATGCCCTTATGTAGCAAAACAACAGGATTCACATATTTGTACTTCTATTTATTTGTATTGATAATGGTGCCTCTATTTTTAATTAGAAAACCTTTTTTTTCCTGTAAATGCATGTAACAACTTTAGAAAGGAAGCTGAAAGATAAAGTTGTCATGACTCTTAATCACATTTTAAATATGATGACACTTTCTCTTTAATGCTGTAAATACTAACATTTAGAAGCTAAATCTTGTCTGTCTAACACCTTAAAGATAGTGTTTTTTTTTTTTCCAGAAAGGCTGTAAAACAAGTCAAGGTACCTTTATCACTACAGACAGGTTTCCTTCAGCCACCTTGAGATTAGTTTTAATCAGCCGATGATTTAAGTTTTGCATACTACCTAGTTCAACCGTTAACTGGCATGCTAAGAAAGGTGCACTCACCATTAAACACACATGTAAAAATATGGACAAACTTAAACATATAAAAGTAGATTAAGGATTATGTAAAAAAAAATATTATCTGAACCTTTTTGTAACAGATGGTGTAATTTCACCATTACCCAGAAAGCATGATGCTGGTGCCTTCCCCTCCTCCATTATCATCTGTTTACCTTTCACAGGAGTTGCATTAGGCCCTTAGCTGCCAGGTTAATACAGTATCCATAGCACCCGGGAACTATATTCCCAGCTTTGCACAGAAAGCGCAGGTTCTCAGGGCTCCACAAATCCTTTATCAAACCATCAAAAGCTTGAAAAAGTTGGCCGTTACCTGCTTTACATTATCTGGTGTGACAATTCATGAGAATATTTGTTCCTCTCGTAACATGACATGTATTTAACGATTAGGCCTAAAAAAAAAAATAGCTGCACTTTCAATTGGCAAATTGCAAGCACATGTACTAATTTTGATGCAAACTTTAAAAAAAAAATTAAATAAATAAACCAGGCCATACTTCCAGAAGAGACAGCCGGGGTAATTCGCAGCCAGGCACGCTTGGATTCTTACAACTATCCGACGGCCTCAAAATTGTGTGCAGTTGTAGGGAAAGTCAAAACATTTGGCTTAGATCAGGATTTGCAACGAGCCCACGTGTACGGCTGCTGAGGCCAGCGGGCCGGGCGGGCGCCTGGCGCTGCGGCCCACGGCCAGCGTCCCTGGGCCCAAGGGGAGGAAAATAGTAATATAGGGGGGGAAAAAAAGTTTTAAAAAAATAAAATAAATGAAAAATATATAGGTTTTTTTTCCACCGACCTCTGTGGGGCCGGCGGGCCCTCGACGCGCTCTGGCCCACCTGGGGACGCCGCCGCGGCCAGTCAGCACACCCCCCCCCCCCC